>JACEFZ010022577.1:0-78284 GCA_014155875.1 Cepaea nemoralis
ATGTTGTTTGGTGAGTGTTGGGGTGGGGTGGGTGATGGAGGATATGTGGGTGGGTAAGTGTTGGTAGGTTATGAGATGGGTGGAGGATGTGTGCGTGTGGGTGGGGAAATGTGTGAAGGTGGGGATGTATGGGTGGGTGATGGTGATAAATGGGTGGGTGATAAATGGGTGGAGGCATGCATGTGTGCCTGGGTTTGTGTGTGGGTGGGTGGGGGATGTGTGTGGGGGATCTGTGGTGGGAAGGAGATGTGTGTGTCTGGGTTGGGAGATGGTGTATGTGGGGGTGTGTGTGTGGGATGTGTGGGTCGGGGGATGGGTGGATGGATGGGGGCATGTATGTGCCTGTGGGTATGTGTGTGGTTTTGTGGTTTATGTGTGATTATTGGACACGCGAATGGATAGGGGATGGGTGGTTGTGTGGGTGGGGGATTTGTCTTATAACATTGTAACATGCATTGTTTATGTTTACAACATTCATTTGACAATGTTTTTTTTCCCCCTATGTGAATGCACTATGCACTGAATGAACGAAAGATGAGTGATTGGAAGGACCAAATGTAAGACGGGCCTGCGTGCCCAATTTGTTACCCTTTGATAATAAAGTTCGTTCGTTCGTTCTCTATATTTTACATATCTCTTATTACTAATTCTCATCTCATCTCATCTTGTCCTGTACTTTGCGGTGTCGAAGTGATGTATAAACAGCTGGAGAGTGCCCGTTTATGAGCTTCATGTATCGAGATTCCCATGGGCACTGCACTAATTCTCTTCTTGCTCAATTTGTTACCATTTGAAAAAAAAAAGTTCATTTGTTCGTTCTCCGTGTGCTTTAGGCCTTCCTTTTGCTTTTGTTGGTTTTGTTTGCCCCGTGGGTTTCATAGAAAGGACTTTCAAGTTATACTATTATAAAGTTTTCTCAGCGCGTATCGTATCAGCCGCCGGAGTCTGATCCTTACCTCTTGAATGGCTGGAATCTGTCTAGTTGAGGTGAGTTAAGAACCGACATCACTGCACTCAGGACATTCCAATACGTGCTCTGTCGCCTCGTTCAACATCCAGCGAACGGTCAAACTACTAATAGTTCCCACCCTATCTGATTTAAAATTATTCTGGTCTTCCCTTACAGTTCTGAGATTCTTCCAGAACCCTTGCCGATCTCCAACAATCTTGTTCTTTCTACATAAGAGTTCTCAATCTGTTCCGTCGCCTTCTCCACCTAATCCCACAAGCGCACAACCACCTATCCCTTGTACGTAGGCAATCTACCACCAAGAGGTACCTTCCCTGCCAGCCTATCAGCCTGTTCCTTCCCCCGCTCCCCCGCATGGCCAGGGCAAAATATCCATACAATTCTCACAATCTGTGACCTCTGAAGCGACGAGAGCCATTCCACACGAAACATTCCTTTCTCCACCTTACTAAGCATATTCTTTGAATCTGTAATGAACACAGTATGTGTTGCAGTAGCCTCCTCTAACCAACCGAATGCCGCCATTACTGCTTCTACTCCCATTCTCATGCTGAAGGTCGTAGTCTCATATGCCAGAATCTGCTTTTTTCAAGACTCGTCCATTAGCCTTTGCAATGAAACCCCAACCACTACGTCTGTTTCTCATCACTAAGCACATCAGTGTAGATGACTATGTCACCTTGATGTGTGTTGCTCTGGATCAGCTGTTGAACTTCAAACTCAGTGCGGCCCGCTGTCCATTCTCTACACTCACGACCCAGTGTTATTATTACATTGTGCCAGTCAGTCATGTCTTCCGGAACTTCAACTCACTCTTTTTCACGATTGATGGTCTCTAGATCACACACCTGACGTATAGATAGTTCTACCTGTGCCATCCAGGACCTGCCTCGTCTTAGTCTATGACCCATGACCATATCAAAGGCTTCATGCAGGGGGTGATATCTATCTGCAGCTCCTCTCATGTACTATTTGGCCTAAGGACCCTATGCCTAATCGTCATTGTTGGTAGCGCCAGGATATTGCCTCATGCATATAAGTGGTGTATCCTTTGTGCACCCCAGAATTACCCGCATGGCAGCATTCCGTATAGTCCTCTTACAGTGTTCCAGACTAGTGATTCTATCATACCATTCTAGTTCTTTTCTGCGCAGGCACCATACAGCAGTACTGATTTAAAGCTTTCAAATCAACTATCCTAAGTCTTGTAGTAATTCTAATTTCTTGTGCCAAAATTTTCTAATTGTGCCTAAGCAATACAAACAGTAACAATAGAAGGATCCTTCGCCGGTGCTACGGAGTTCGTGCACTGAGCTGAGTTTCTCCGCACTCAGGCTTGAGTTAGGAGTAGAACGGAGCATTTATGGGTTACATCCGTGTGCCGTGATGTTGATCCGTCGACTAAACTAATTTAGACTAAACTAAACTAGCAATAGTATGGCTTTGTAAAATACAAAATTAAGACGTAGATGCATTTTGTGGATATACAGAAATATCCGAGTAAAAGATCAATATCTAAGTGCTGCTGCTATGACTTTCATCTCGTAATCGAGCATAGAACCTCAACCAAGTCATTCCAAGCCTTTTCTCGACTTGTCGATAAATGGTTGGATTTCGCAGCAAAGTGTTCTGCATGATGAGGTAGATAGTCTCACGCCAACCTTTCTTAGTCGCCGTTTACGACAAGAATGGTGTATTCTTGTTACTATTCCTTGCTACACGTATGTGCTCCGGTACAACAGCGGCGATATCGGGACAAGGCAATAGATACATTCTGGTTACATTATGAGACCAGAGTATGCGGGGGATTCTGTGACAACAGGACAGTTCAAAGGTGGTAGGTATTGAGACTGACAAAAGAAGAAAATGCTGGACAGAGTGTCATGGAAGATGATCAGCGATCGAAGTGATCAAGAGTACAGAGGACAAATGTAAATGGACGACCATGATCTGCAAAGCTCGGCGTCGCATATACTCATGACGATTGATGACATGCAGATAGGGAATAAAACTCTTTCCCTGTTAACTTATTTCATTGCATATATTCACCATGGTAGATCGCTTTACTTTGATTTTAACAATGGTATAAGTTTCGGTCGTCTAGAAAGCAATGCATACTTCTGAACCTAACCTTTCCTATAAAACCACAAACAATCAACAAATGCAGGAGTTGGTTTCAACGTCCTGTGAAGGACATGCAGTTAACTGTAACTTTCTGTATGTTACTATTATGTTTGTGTTGAATGACACGATATATAGTTGATAACAGTGCGACCTCAATTTGACAGATGTAACACGACCTCAATTTGACACATGTAACACGACCTCAATTTGACAGATGTAACACGACCTCAATTTGACAGAGTAACACGACCTCAATTTGACAGATGTAACACGACCTCAATTTGACAGATGTAACACGACTCAATTTGACAGATGTAACACGACCCTCATTTGACAGATGTAACACGACCTCAATTTGACAGATGTAACACGACCTCAATTTGACACATGTAACACGACCTCAATTTGATAGATGTAACACGACCACAATTTGACAGAGTAACACGACCTCAATTTGACAGATGTAACACGGTCTCAATATGACAGATGTAACACGACCTCAATTTGACAGATGTAACACGACCTCAATTTGACAGATGTAACACGGTCTCAATATGACAGATGTAACACGACCTCAATTTGACAGATGTAACACGGTCTCAATATGACAGATGTAACACGACCTCAATTTGACAGATGTAACACGACCTCAATTTGACAGATGTAACACGACCTCAATTTGACAGATGTAACACGACCTCAATTTGACAGATGTAACACGATACTGCCATCTCAAGTTGACACATGTAGCACTATACAACGGTGCGATGTTGTCATTGTTTGGACGTTACGCTGATTCTGGCATGTGCGAGTGCAGGCTTTGAATCCACGTCGGACCGAGGATTCGATGCCTGCACTCGCCATCCTCTACGGGAGTGAAGGTTTTTTTTCCATCTAGCCCTCCGTGCACTCAGAACTAAACATGTGATGGTTTTACGACATCACATACCCACAGCAGGTTTATAATACAAGATTTATTTGTTAGGTGTTGGTTTTTTTCTTTCAGGGGCAAAACCGAAACCATCTGAATTCTGAGTGGTTCGTCTGATGGCGAGGGGTACTGGTAATAGGGTAAGCTAATCCACACGCATAATTCGGTCCAGTGGTACTAACAAATTCGTGCATGGACTACGCTTAAGTTCAAAACGAGCGAGCGAAAAAGAAACATCCTAGAAACTATTTTGAGTGGCTATGATCGGCAACCACATAATACAAAGAAAACACCTTAATTGCAAGCCTAAAACACAAATATTGCGGACACGAAAAGAACAGTCCCACTTGATGAGTTGCCGGAAGTTCCCACTGTGGGAAAATACTAGCTGCTACAAAAACAGGAGACCAAACGCCAGGGATTCAAATTACTAGAACTATAAAGAGTTCATCTCATCCAGGATATTAATTGCTTTCTTCTTTTTCTTGCAGTGCATGCCATTTGGCGTTGGTGATCATTTCTGTCCACAGCCAGCTGTCTCGTCTGCTGCCAATCATTTCTGATGCTGATGACGTGAAAAGGTTATGATGTCCAACCGTACAGCATTTTCTCTCTTGGTTTCTCCCTACTTCTCCTTCACTCCAACTTTCCCGTTGTGACGACGTACTACAGCTTTTGCTTTCTCATTACATGCCCAAAGAATATGGTCTCTCTTCTTCTGATGCGAATAATTAGTTCTCTTTGTGAGTTAACTTCTTTCAGACATGTTCATTACTCTTTCTATCCGTTCACTGTGTTCTCAACATTTTTATATCAATGCTTCGCTGTCGTACAGCAGCTATTAGAATTACTAAACGAAAAAGAAATAGCAGTATGCAAAATGTTACCATTATAACATCTCAACATGTAGCATGTTCTTTGTCATTCATTCAGTAGCATGTCCCTTGCAGAACCTAGCTCCCATAACAAGCTTCCGGAAAACTTTCTATGTCATAAGCAAGATGTCCCGCATCCGATACACCCATCTGGAGATCATCCGCCACATCCTGCATCCATCTTCTCTTTGGCCTTCCTCTTTCTCTCTTCCCAGGCATGGTCTGGCAAGAATGCGACAGCGTGGAGTGACGAGGGGATCTGGCCGATGCTCTGACGCTTAGAGAAAGGCTGAGACGCACATATAATCAGATTGCTACTGGTACTATTGGGGTTGGAACTCTTCGTTGGCTTCTGAGGATGGGGACGAAGCGCTTATGGGAATGCCCCAAATGCTGTTATGTCGTTTCTTAAATCAATCAATCAATCAATCAATACCCCTCCATTATTGTTCTCTCCAAACTTTCGTGACGTTTCAAGAGACCAAACTATTTCAATTTTCTTTGTTTTATCGTCTTTAATAGCCAACCTTCTTCAATATTCAGCTCTTGAAATATGGATGCATTTGTTCTTTTCTTTACCCAAGATATTCTTAGAACTCGTCTATAACATTTATATTCAAATGCATTTATGCGCTGTTCAGCTTGTTTAGTAAGTGTCCAGGTCTCACAGGCGTATGTTACAATGGGAAAGATGCATGCTCTTAAAAATCTAATTTTTGTAGTTCTGTCTGTCCCACGCCATAATTTATTCAGTTGTTTTAGTCTTTGAAGAGCAATTGATAGTCGTCTTTTAATTTCTTTCATTGTTTCACCGTTGTTGGTAATCAATGACCCAAGATATTCCAAACTTTCCACAACCTCCAATTTTTCCTCAATATCATATATTTCTTTCTCCATAGTAGTTTTATCTGTATGCATCAATTTTTTGTTGTTGCTATGTTAAGATATAAGAATTACCCCAAGACTGGAAAGAGTCATTATTGATACCTATCTTTAAGAAAGGAGACAAGTTCCAATGTGAAAATTATAGAGGAATATCACTACTGTCCACAAGCTATAAGATACTATCCGCAGTATTACTAAATAGACTAAAACCATATTCAGAAGACATATTAGGTGACTACCAGGCGGGTTTTAGACAAAACAGATCGACAATAGATCAGATATTTATCTTACGACAAATAGCTGAGAAAAATTGGGAATGTAAAAACATAACATTTTTGTGGATTTTAAAAAGGATTATGATAGTGTCCATAGGAATGCTATGCAGGAATTTGGAATACCAAGGAAGTTAATCAACATGACCAGACTATGCATGGAAGATACTTATAATATAGTAACATATAAAGACTGGGGCGACCATCCCCGACCCAGCGCGTCCACAGGTGGCGGATCGTGGAACGGCCTCTAGATATAGAGGTTAGCTGCGAATACCCAATAAGCAGCCGCGGACCAACTGGCGGTGGGCACAGAGGGCGAGGAGGGATCTCAGGGTGGGATCTGAGTTCCTTAGAAAATACCTCATATGCTCGGAGACGTGCCTGCCAAGCGAGTCGGGGCGCTCTAACCCCTCTCCCGGGTAGGTGGAACCCGTTAGCTTTGGACAGCAGTCCATCTAGGAGACGGAAAACTCCAAATATAAACCCCCAAGTTCAAGGTGGACCAGCGTGCTGAGGAACTGGATCTCCATGGGTTAACTGGTCGTGAAAGTTGGACGTCTGGCAGGCGTGCGGGCAGCACCAGGCGTACGGACTACTGCGGGACATCCCCTGCCTCTTCCCTAGCAAGCAGGCAATGCTAGGGATGACCGTTTATTTCTTGCAATATCCAAACTTTGCCTATGGATTTATTTAAACACGGGAATCGTCGCCGGAGCTACGGAGCACGTGCTCTGCGCTTGACATATCCCTCAGAGGCTAGCGAAGAGAGAGAGTGAGGAGGAGAAGACGAGGAAATGGTGTGAGAAGACGGCATAGAAGTAGGAGGGCAGGCGCCAGCAGAACAAGACGAAAAGTGGAGAGACTAGGTTTCAACTATGTAAGAGTGGGATACTGGAATTGTCGCAGTGCCAGACAGAGAGGTCCTGTATTGGAGAGACTAATATATGATTTTGACGTCCTCATGCTACAGGAGCTAAATACAGACAAATACCATTGCCCTGGGTACGCCAGTTATATAAACCCTACTGGGCAGAAGAGACATGGACAAGGTCTGCTGGTGAAGGAAGGAGTGAAGCATGTGGTACTTGACTTGAGCCAGTGGAATCACAGTGCAAGAGAGGTCCAGGGTATACAAATGGAGATTGGTGGCTTAAGTTGGAACATCATAAATGTATATGCCACAGTGGACTGTTTTGTCAGAAAGGAACATTGGGACTGGCTTAAGGAACTGGAGGAATTACCAGGTGATAGGCTACTCATATGTGGAGACTTCAATGCAAGGAACAGAGATTGGGACAGTAGTGGAGAAAACCGACAGGGAATTGCCCTTGCAGGATGCCATGGTGGACTCCGATGTGGTCTGCATAAATGATGGTAGGCCGACAAGAATGGCAATGAGGCCTGGCGATGCAGACACAGCTATTGACTTGGCACTTGTCTCCCAGTCATCAGTCCTTGATGTAAAGTGGACTGTTTTGAATGACCATGGGAGTGATCACATGCCATGCTCAGTCCTGATCTCTAAACCCAGGAAAGTTAAAGCTGGGAGAGCGCGCAAGACCTTCCGGTATGAGTGGACCGATTGCCTTCTTGGACGCCTCAGACAAGGGGCATGCAACAGGACTGTTAAAACTCCCTTTTTGCAGCCCCCATGGTGGACCCCAGAAGTAGACCATGCTTGGAAAGCAAAGAGAGCTGCAGTGAAGCAGCTAAAGAAAGTGCGACAGACACTTCGAAGCTCACGAGAGGAAGTGGACACAGCGGAAAATGTCAAGAAAGACAAGGTGGAGGTTTTCAAGCGCTGTGCTGCAGAGGCCAAAAAGGCAAAATGGGAATGTTTCATGAAGGAGATTGGAGGTGATAAAACACTGCGAAAATTCTGGAAACTGCACAGGCAAATGCAGAGAAAAGATCGGCCTATGACAGTGGGAACAATTTATAGAGATGATGGTGTGCGCGTGACAACAGACAAAGAGAAAGGGGAGGCGTTTCTCCAGAGATTTTTAGAGCAGACCAATCATAATGATGCGGACACCAGGGATGCAGTTAGAGAGGAGTTATCTGGCACCACGAAGAATATGCAGTATGAAGACATCATACGGGTGGAAGATGTTAAACACATTTTGAAAAAGGCAAAAGACACGGCACCAGGGCCCGATGGGGTCAGGTATGGCCACATGAAGGGTTTGAGCGATGCAGACCTGGAGGAGATGACCGACTGCTTTAACCAGAGCATTAGGACAGCATCAGTACCGCAGGATTGGGTGCACAGCTATCTCATCCCTCTCCCAAAACCATTCAAGGATCAGTCAAAGCTTAGCGGCTTTAGGATCATCACCCTTCAAAATACATTTGGGAAGGTTTTAGAGAAGATAGTCGCTGTTAAGCTGCAGGATTTTTTGGAAAGGGGGAAGCTTCTTCCAAGAGGCCTGGGGAGCTACAGGCCAGGAAAAGATACCTGGTCAAATGCAGCCACTTTTGCCTTTGATGTTTATGAGGGGTTCCAGAGTAGACAGGAAACGATGGCGGTAGCGCTTGATCTCGAGGATGCGTACAATAGAGTTCGATATGATATTTTGATGACCGCACTGATGGAGAAGGGGGTCAATCCCTGGTTGGTGAACTGGATAGCAGCCGTCCTGCACTCTCGTCGGGTTGCTCTCCGTCTGGGTGCATGGACCTCAGAGCCACATATGTTAACCCCGGGACTGCCACAGGGATCTGCAGTCTCACCGGTGCTCTTTAATGTGTATACGAGCAAGATTGCAAACCTAGAAGCACCAGGGGTTGGAAGAATACTAACATTTGCAGATGATATTCTTGCATATAGGCAGGGGAGAGATAGGGAGCAAACAGCCCAGGAGTTACAGGCGACAGTAGATAAAGTGATTGACTGGTGCACAGAAATGAGTGCTGTCATCCACCCGGAAAAGGCGGCTGTTTTGTGGTGCTCTCTGGACAACAGGATTGTAAGAGCTGATGTCCCAAGCCTCGCGATAGATGGTAGAAATGTCAGCAGAGAGAACAAACTGAAGTATCTGGGGATCACATTTGACAGGAGCCTATCCTTCAAGGACCATGTGGAGACGGTTGTGACAAGATCTCAAAAGGGACTCAGTGCACTTAAAACTATGGCTGCAATGGACACAGAGCAGAGAATGCTTTTCACACTATACCAGCACTTGATCCTCTCAGTAATTGATTATGGATTAGGTCTGCTCACTGTCTCAGAGAGTCAGCTGGTGAAGTTAGAGCGCATACAGAACGAAGCTATGCGGGTCATTCTGGGATGCACTAGAGACACCCCAGTAGTGTGTATGCGTTACATCCTTGGTCTGCCGACTGTTGCTGGTAGGCTCAAGGTGATGCAGGCGAAGGCATACCTCAGAGTAGCTGCAGACACAGACCACCCACTGCATGAGGCGCTGGACGCAGTTAAGGGTCAGCGACTGATAAGAGGGAAATCATGGATGGCTCAGGCGGAGGATACGATCAGACAGGTGTGCCCCTTGGAGAACATTAGGCGTGGAGAGGAGTGGGTCAGAGTGCCAGCGGAGCAGTCAGACTTGTGCAGAGTTATAATCACATTAAGCCGGGAGTGCAGGGAGTGGCCAGCAGGGGCCACGGAAGTGGAAATCCAGCAACTAATTCAGGACAATGCTCACTCGGGTGATGTGATTATCTACACAGATGGTTCGGTGTCAAGAGGTGAGAGAAGTGGCTGGGGGTTCATAGCCAAAGCTAATGGTCGATGTTTGGGGCAGGAGAGCCTGGCATATGATACCACAACATCCAGCTTAAGAATGGAGGTGGAGGCAGTCACTGCGGCTCTCCGCTGGATGGAGAATACGACACACACACACATCGTGATTGTAACTGACTCAGAAAGCATGCTGACGAGGGTGAGGACGGGCAGGCTTCGTGCGGAGTGGCTTGCTTCGCTTCGGAGGTCACGGGTGACAAGCATCGCCTGGATCTTTTCTCCGGGGCATGCCGGTGTGCTGGGAAATGAACAGGCGGACAGATTGGCTGGCTCTGCAGAACTTGGTGGAGTATTGATACATGACAAGGCAGATGTGGTTGCGGCCTTGTGGGAGCACGTGCACACCTCGGAGGAGCAAATGGATTACCATGGTCTGGCAAGAATGAGACAGCGAGGAGTGACGAGGGGATCTGGCCGACGCTCAACGCTCAGAGGAAAGGCGAGACGGACTTATAATCAGATTGCTACTGGTACTGTTAGTGTTGGAGCTCTTCGCTGGCTACTGAGGATGGGGACGGAGCATTTATGGGATTGCCCCGAATGCTGTGATGTCGATTCCTAAATCAATCAATCAATCAATCAATCATATAAAGGCAGGAAATCAGACCCTTTCCAAATAACATCATGCTTGAAACAGGGTGATGCACTATCGCCGCTACTCTTCAATCTGGCTCTAGAGAAAGTTGTAAGGAAGGTAAAGGAGGAGTGTGATTTTGGAGGAACATCCAAGCTGCTTGGTTATGCAGATGATATAGATATTATAGGGGAAAATGAACAAAAGACATTAGAAATATTGACTCACTTAAAGGAAAAAGCCCAACAGATGGGGCTGGTTATCAACCAAGATAAGACAGAATATATGGTAATTTCAAGAGAAGGAATGGCTTAAAACTCTGGCCACATACACATAGATAATATGACCATTAAAAGAACGGAAACATACAAATACCTGGGTACAATCTTCAACTGCTCCAACATCATAAGGAAAGAAATACAAACTAGAATCAATTCTAGGAATAAGATATACTATGCACTACAACATCTACTAAAATCAAATGCTCTATCTCGTAACACCAAAATCACAATATACAAAACAGTGATCAGACCAGTTGTTCTGTATGGCTCTGAAACCTGGAGTACAACGAAAGGAGACGAAGCCTTGTTACAAACCTTTGAGAACAAAGTTTTAAGACGCATCTTTGAACCCATTAGGGATACACAAAGTGGAGAGTGGAAAAGAAGAAGTAACAAAGACATTTATGATCTGTTTAATTCCCCGCCAATCACTGGTATCATGAAGACTAATAGACTACAATGTTCTGGGGCATATAGAAAGAATGGAAGATAATAGGGAAACAAAATTCGCTTACACTCAGGAAATAAATGACCGTAGACCGTAGACCACGACACTGGTGATCGAGTGAAATGGCGAGTCATGACCGCCCACGCTTTCCGGCATGGCACATGATTGATTGATTGATTGATTGAGACCCCTAGGTAGACCAAGAAGACGGTGGAGAGATAATATATATACAGACCTACAAGCTCTTGGAATCAACGACTGGCAAGAGAAGGTCAACCAGAGAGACGAATGGAGACGGATTGTGTCTGCAGCAAAGAGCCTCAATGGCTCGGAACGCTGAAAAGAAGAAGGAGAAGAAGATATAAGTTGTGATCTTCACTGTTAAATTGGGTTGAGGCTATTGGGTTTTCTGTACTATTCTGTGTTGTGGATAGCAATACTGTATCACCAGCATACCGAATCTCTGTTATGTCATGACCACCGATATTTAGGGCATTACATAGTTCCCTGTTTATATCATCTCTTACATTTATCATTATATTTTCGACGTATAGGTTAAACAAATAGGGGGACAGCACACATCCCTGACGGACTCATTGCTTGATGTCAAACCAATCTGATGTGTCGCCAACTATTCTAACCGCTGCTTGTTGGTCTAGATCAGTGGTTCTCAACCTTTTTTGCCCATGCCCCCTTTATCATACGTTCATAACTTCATCCCCCCCCCCTTTTCGAATTTCCTCCCTATAAATTCCCCCACCCCCCTAACCTTACACAGTATACATAAAAATGGAAGCTAAATTTAATTACACATACTAGAACAAATCTAGACATCTACATAAAACATGATTTGCGGGTCTACTTACGTTATAAAACGAATTTCATTAGGGCGAAAAGTACAGAATCGTAAAATTTAGAGGGAAAAAACAATATTAAGTAACTGCTTCTTGTATTAATGCGATCTTGAAATAATCTTAATACCCCCTCCCCCCTGGAAACCCTAAAATTCCCTCCTGGGGAGATTCCCCACCGGTTAAGAACCACTGGTCTAGATAGAGCGTTCTTATGAGTTGTATTACATGTGATGGAAAGCCCATGTTCCTCATGATTTCCCAAAGTTTCTGATGTTGTATAAAGTCAAATACCTTTTAATAATCCACAAAACATGAGAATAGGTTTACATTAAATTCTCTGCACTTCTCTATTATTAAACGCATGTTGAGAATGTGATCTCTTGTTCCTCTTCCTTGACTAAATCCAGCTTGAACCACGTTAATTTCTTCTTCCATTTTCTTACGAAGCCTTCCCATTATAATTTTTAGTTGAATATTACTTGCATGGCTATTCAGGGCTACAGTTCTATAGTTGGTGCATAATTTCAGGTTGCCCTTTTTTGGTATTGGAATGAAGATAGTTCTCTTCCAATCTTTTGGCCAAATACCATATTTCCATATCTTTTTACATAATGCGTGATAGATTTGTATGCTTTCTTCTCCTCCCGCTTTAATTATTTCAACTGGTATCTCATCACATCCAGGTGATTTACCATTCTTCAGGTTCTTTATTTCCCCATGCAATTTCATCTAATGAGGGTTCAGGTTCTGTTTCAGCTATCATTGGCTCATGTATCTCATTCATATCCTCACTGTCACTCATATCAAACATTCCACTGCAGTACTGCTGCCATCTTTCTAGAATTTGTCTAGATTCTGTTTTAAAGTATTTCGCATCTTGTCACAGATAACATTCAATTGGGGTTGAACATATCTTGTCAAAAACTTCATTTCTTTGAACATTTCGTAATCTCCTCCAGTCTTATGATATTTTTCTATTCTGGTACAGCAATCTTGTATATATTGGTTGTTGTATTTTCGTGTATTCTTTCTTATTTCTCGAGTTAAAGATTTATACTTTATCCTGCCGTTATCGGATTCACCTCCTTTCTGTTTCAGTTCCCTTCGTTGTTTTATTAATTCTAACGTGTCTGATGTAATCCATGGCTTAAGTTGCTTTTTCTTGGTCGGAATTACATCTTTGGCTGCAGTTATCAAGATATCTCTAGCTTGTACTGCCAGTTCATCAGGTGTCATTTCCTCTTGTACAGACATCAAGACCCCAGAACGATTCCTAACGTCTACGTTGTATGCATCTTGTACATTTGTGAGATCAAAACGAAGTGGCCTTGGTCCTCGGGTAAGCTTTTTGAGTTTTAATTTCAGATCTGCTTCTAATAACTGATGATATGTAACACGGTCTGCACTTCGTAAGGTTTTTTTGCAGATGTTATGCTTGGTCTCCATCTTCTTTATATTAAAATATAATCTATCTGATGTTTGGTAATACTGTCCGGGGACTTCCACGTGAAGAGTCTTCTTGGGTGCTGATTAAAAAGAGTGTTGGCTATCGTTAACTTATTTTCTGTGCACAATTCAATTAATTTGTCACCTGCATCATTTCTATTTCCCAATCCAAATTTTCCAAAACCATGTCTCTATTTTCAGCTCTTCCTGTGTCTACTTTTGCATTAAAATCTCCCATTATTATTGCTATATCATTATGACCAATCTTATTTAATGTGTCTTGTAGTGTGTTGTAAAAATCTTCAATTTCGTCCTCCTCTGCTGTTGAAGTAGGTGCATATATCTGTATGAGAGTTGTGTTATTTTGGACGGCCTTTAAGTCTAATAATGAGGATTCTATCGCTAACTGGGTTATACCCCATTAAAGCTTTTACAGTTGTTTTATCTAAACAAAATGCCACTCCACTATGGCCTCCGACGTCTCTAGCAGAATAAATGAAAAGACTTACATTTTCAGTTGCAAAATATCCCTTGCCTCTCCAGCGATGTTCACTAATTCCTAAAATTTGAATATTTAACCTCTCAATCTCATCACATACTACTTTAAGCTTCCCCTCATACAGACTTCTCACATTCCACGTTCCTATTGTCACTCTGTTTCTTAGTCTGACACAGGGGATTTCCTTGGTAAAACAGTCAGGATTAATTCCGTCATCACGATTACTAGTACTGGTCCCCCCAGTGTCATCTGATCTGCCTGGCCTTTGGTCTCGCCACCAGATCTCTTTCTTATTATGTTTTCTTTCATGGTTATTATGGTTTGCCATTGCTTTCCTTCTGGACAGTGACTGTACTAGTCGGTGGCCATAACCATTGTCTCTACTGATGAGATCATTTGCCTATTGCCGCGGAGTGCAGAGCATAACCAACAACAATCTGTCGGCTGCTGTCACACTCCCTCCACCACCTGCTTCCATGGCTTCACGTAACCCTTATTGGGGGTCTAAACGGGTACTCCACCTTGCCCAAGGGTGTCCCGTAGACTAACTGAGGAAAGGAGGCGTCTTACATCTAATTTGATAGGGGATACCCCTACCCCGCTAACCGGATGTTCTTCTTAGAACGTCATTTTCATCATCACACGTTGACAAATCTCTCGATCCCTCTCTAGCTCTTTTGCTTCATGCACCCTCACGTCCAATGTGTTTGAAATGACACGTGTCTGTGTTCGCATCAGTCAACCTCGGCCTCTTCTCCCAGCACCATGCCCGCCACCAGTGTTCTTCCGAAGCCACTGTGATGATTAATATGGCCAACGTGGTTCCGTTTCCGAGATGACGCTCTTTCTGGGCCAGTTTCCTTCGACATTCAAATCATTTAAAATGTTGGGACGCAGTGGTGCTTCCAAGGCACCAGGGCCATAATCTATACTGGCCAAGACCTGCTGACACGACCACGTCGTACGTCCTGGGCAACAGGTCCCTTTAGGGACCTGGCTAACATCAGTAGGATCGATTATTCCTCCGAAGCCGGAGAGTATCTGCCTGCATGGCGAGGAACCACCAGTCTGCACCAATAAGCCAGACATGGGACAACGGATACTCACGCAAACCTCAGGTCCGGTATGACATCACATTGATGGTGGACAACAGGGTGTATTCACCCGACAAACAGGACTTCACGCTGGAGTTCACAGCCAGCGAACACAAGCAAGCAAGCAAGCAAGCATTTAAAATGTCAGTATTTCTCTTCTTCTTGGTCCACGATATCCTAAGAACTTTTCTGAAACATTTAAAAGCTTCAATTTTATTCTTCAGTGATTACGAATTGGTCCATGACTCAAATTCAAATCTTGCCATAGGAAAGATGCGTCATCTAAAAAATGTTACTTTAACTTGTATTCTGATGCTGTACCATAGGTGTAATACAATTTAACATTGCCGTAACCAGCCTCTGTTAATCTTCTTTTTAACAGTCCTCATTCTTTATAACTGTTTCAGTGCCAACGGATACTATATCGGCAAATGTGACCCCCCCCCCCCCCCCCTACTATTTGGTCAGAAGGATGATATATCGCTACACTAGGGTCATCCTGTTATATGCATCGTTTTGTATATCTTCCACAATGTCAATGATAACTGAATAAAAATTTACTTTATAATCATCATCATCATCAAGTGCCATGCCGGCTGGCGTAGGCGCTCATGACTTTCCACAGATCTCGGTCTTTGGTTTTCTGGATCAATTCTGCTGATGATACTCCTCCATGCCACCGTCTCAATCCATCTAGCATCATTTCTCTTGGTCTACCTCTCCCCCTCTTCCCCTCGATCTTTCCAGTTGTCACGATGTTTTCCAATGCCTCTCTACTCATCACATGACCAGAGTAAGCTGTTTGTCTCTCTTTTATTTTTGTATATTATGTTCTAGTTTCATTAGACTCTTTCAAGCTGTCGTTGTTAAGTTACTTTGGCAGTCCAAGGAATTCGCAACCTTCGTCTCAGGAACCACATCTCTGTTACTTCCAAGTTCTTCCTGATTTGTTCATTTACATTCCAAGATTCACTGCCATACAGCAATATATGATTAATAGGTATCACTTTAGCACTCTGTTTCTTACATTCAATGATAGTGACTTATTGCCAAGGATACTTGTTTATTTGATTGTGCACCATGTCTAGTCCAAGCCTACTTTATGATTGACACTGAATCAGTTCATTATGTAGTTAAAATATTCACAGTTTGTGAAAGTCTCTATTTCTTCATTGTTGTTTGTGATTTTTCACAGGCATCATTTTATCACGTGGCTAATATACATGCCCCCAGATGCAGTTATTGTCAACGAGTTCTAACATATTTTGATTTCATTCACTAGAGGCCATTGAGTAAAGTTCAACCTTGAAAGTGCCCTTTATAGCCACATTTCCTTCAAGATTACCGAACTTTCTGAAATCGTTTTCTGTACAAAATTTTACTTATTTCAGTCTTAGAATGTTTTTAAACAGATGCCCAAATTTGAAAATAACCACTACCGGAGATGCTGGAAACAGATCCAGCCACACAATTGATAATAGCACTAGTCCACTGCCCGATGATCATATGTTCGAATCCCCATTTAGACGGGTGTTCATAAATTGACTTGGACTCCAAGGTCAACCCAGCTTAAAATGGACTACAGACAATATCATGGGAAGTAAAGACGGTCGGCGAGACATTGCTAACGTCACCGATGAAGTGCCCATGTTTTTATACAAAAATGGTCCTAGTACCATATCAGCCAAGTACTTCAAGGATCCTTAGCGGGTGGGCTTGTGTAGCTTTTATGAAATTACCTTGACAATGGCATGAGCGCGGATGTATCAGGATTCAATGTCTGCACTCGACTTTCGCTACTTAAGGAAAAGACTGGCCACCTTTTCCCCCGTGCACTCAGGCCACCAAAATGCCATGTTCCTAACACTCTCACATAACTCCTGAACAGGTTCATGCTGCTGGTCTTGTTACTTTCTATCCTTCTCAATGAACATTGTATTTAGCTTATATGCTACAGTCGCATAGACAGCTAATTTACATGGCAAAATAACAACGGGTACTGCTGAAATGTGGTGTTGAAGAAGTCAGTATAATATACAGCGGGTAACCACAACCAACACTAAGATATATACAAAACATTTGCTGTTTCTACCTCACCCCCCTCCCCATTTCTCTTCCTCCACCAGTTCCTCCTGGTTATTATTATCTCGTATTCTTCTTCCTCGCCTCATCCTTTTTCTTCTTAATTGTTTTCTCCTCTTGGCTCGTTGCCTTTCACGCCTTGGTTTCCCGGTAGATTGATACACTTAATTAGACTAATTGTGATTTGCTCAGTGTGCCGAGCCACTCGGGCCGTATGAGGACACGGAATTATATACAGCTACACAAGACAAACAGCTCTGAAATAAAATACCAGGAAGCCTCAAGGCCAACCCAAAGATTGAAATACTTAATGATGTCGTCAATGATGAAGGATAAAAACTGGAATTCAGCTAAACAACTGCCAAGATTGGTTGACGTCTAGCAACAAATATAATGCCTTGCTTATTATTTTAGCTTGAACAAAGATCAGCGTTAATTCTGTTTGCAAATAGAAAGTACCGTACTTCATTTTAATTTCACCGCAAACAAACCGCATAGTTATTTTCAGCACTTACCTAGATCTGGTGGCATCGTCGATTTTCAGAATAGGGATATCGGGATTCACTTCCTGGTCAGTCAACAAGTGTTTATACAGCAAGATATACTCAAAACCGCATGTCATTGTCTTTGCAAACTGTCTTCCAGATACATCAAAGATGAGCGCAGACAGATGGGACATACACAAGATAAGACGAGCAGCACAATATATGGATATAAATTCCGACGACAGTTACTGCCCTCCGGGCCCGAACCATTTACTGCATCCATCGATCGGTCTAGCAGCCCATCACACACTCAACCGGAAGCAATCGACAACATATTCCATTTATATGATTCTTTATTTCAATAAATAAATTACACAATACCACTTGCTTGCCTTCTACTTGCGAAAGCAATCATTTGTCTGTGTCTGTAATTAATATGAACTCACCCCTACACCCATGATGGAATCAACATGATGGCACGTGATTTCCCGGAACTCCCGGATTTCCCTTGTTTGCAGTGAATTAAAAATCAAGATACCGAAAATACTTGTAATTTAAACGTAGATAGTGGTGTTGGGTGTTAGGTTTTCACATATCTCTTCTAAAGTTACAGACCAGAGAAGGGATCACTAATGCTCTCACTCACAAAATAATTCTTTCCAGGAAAAGAAATCTGACAAAATCGCTCCTTGTAGTTTGTTAACCAAGACTTCCTAGTCGTACTACGACGACGACGACGACGACTTCTTCTTCTTCTTCTTCTTTCTTCTTCTCTTCTTCGTTCTTCCTTCTCTTATTCTCTCTTCTTCTTCCTTCTTTCTCTTCTTCTTCTTCTTCTTTTCTTCTTCTGTCTTCTTCTTCTTCTCTTCTTCTTCTTCTTCCTTCTTCCTTCTTCTTCTCTTCTTCTTCTTCTTCTTCTTCTTCTTTCTTCTTTCTTCTTCTTCTTTCTTCTTCTTCTTCTTTTCTTCTTCTTCTTCTATACTACTACTACTACTACTACTACTACTACTACTACTACTTACTACTACTACTACTACTACTACTATTACTACTACACTACCGTATTTAACAACTATAACATCCTCTATATTATAATATAATATTATAATATAATAGTATTATATATATATACTATACTATATATAATAATGATATATATTATATATATATATATATATATATATATATATAACGTATTTACACCCAATAGTTTATGTCGTGATAATAATCAAAATAATGAACATCATGTTAACATCTATCACGCCATATTATGTAGGTTAACATATTTACTACTAGTATTTGATGTCAGTGTTACGCAGTTTGCAAATCCCTAAGTGCTGTGTAATTGATACTACACCATTGGCTGTAAGACCAGGTTTCACACAGGCCAAGACCTTGGGGTACGGTTTTGGGGTCAGACCTATCCACAGACTGACTCCCCAGTGTGGATAAGATTCCAAGGATCATTAAAGCACCAAGTTAAAAGTTTACAAGTAAAAAAAAAAAACAAACTTAAAAGTACCAATTGGTCTCCAGTGTGGATAAGATTCCAAGAATCCGTAACGCACCAGACCTGCAAGTTTAAAAAAAAATAAAAATATAGGATTAACACCAGGTGCCCAGCACACACGAAGCGTGTGAAAGGATCTTTATTTTGACTTGACTTAATGCAACCGTGGCATGCAAATCTCTGCCAGAATGTCCAACCCATGGTATTTTCCAAGTCGCTTGAAAGTTGCCTACACCCAGTAATCCGTGTGGTTGCCTCCTCTCTCATTCACTGACACCACAGACATATCATTTTCAGGATGAAGTACATCCCATTTCGTGCCGTCAGGAAAGAACACCAGGCAGCGATATGTTATTGTAGTTGTATTAATCCCATCTTATAAGAATTTGTTTTTGTTTTATGTTTTTCATGAATCAATAGTAGTTTTAAATCTTTACCATAGTTCAACGCACATCAAATTTACAAACAGCTCTCAATGCAAGTTAAGAATGATCCAATACTTGCATACAGAATGAAACTACCCACTAACTGTTATGATTGTTTGTTTGTAAAGCTAACACTTTCCACTGTTTACGTCCTTCATGTATTCATAGTAATTGTAAAGCTGTCATCATCCCATCTCATGTTGTTCCTCTTGTACTTTACGGTGTCAATTTGTAGTATAAACAGCGGGAAAGTGCCCGTTTATGGACTTCATATATTGAGAATACCATGGGTTCTGCTATTCCCTCTGTCTATCGTTTAGTGATCGGCCTCTTCTTCTGCTTCCATTTGGTCTGTACACTTTTTCTTGTTGTGGTATACTGTTAGTTGATAACGTAGATATATGACCAAGCCATTCGGCTTGCTGCCTTCTAATAAAATCTAGCGCTGCTATACCCCCCCCCCCCCCCCCCCCTCTTTAGTCCCGATTTCTTCATTTTCTGATTTTATTGTCTACTTGATACATTATGTCTTCTTCTCAGGAATCTCATTTCCTTTGTTGCAAGTTTTCTTTTCTCTTTTAATGTAATTTTCCAGGTTTGGCATTGGTAGCATAGAGTTGGTAGGAAGATTGCGTTGTCGAGTGCTTTCTTTGTAACTGTTGATACGTGTTTGTTCTTTAGTATTGATGGTTGGCTTATTGTATCTATATTTGATCACGTCACCTGATTTGCCATTTGTAAAGCTTAACCCCAGTTAAACCCACATCAAGTTTTCAAACTGCTCTCATTGCATGTTAAGAATAATCCAGGCGATCATGCCTCTCCATAAATTGCGGTCTGAGACAGCATGGATCAATTCGTGTGTTCATTCCATTCCGTGCCATGACACACGACTATTAAGAATATTCTCAGGCTGTCTTCCTCTATTTTTCTTTCCACAAATCTTTCCAGGTGTCACAACATATATGGGTTTATGTTTAAAAAAAAACATTTTTTTACACATCCCTTACAAGACGTTGCATCAACATCAGCATTTTCAGCTGTTGTTGATGTACCAGGCAAGATTACGCTCAGTAGTTTGCCATTGCTTTCTGAGCGACCGGCTCACATACACCGTAAATTACCAATGCGGCGAGAACCGCTACCGATTCTCGCGCAGGTGACGTTACTCACGAGAATATATGGTATTACAGAGAAATACGTTAACACCTAGCCAGGGAGACCGGGAGTTTATATCTTCGTGTAATGTGGTTGTGACGATATGACGACTAGATTGCTATGAAAACAGCACGCCAATTGCGGTAGCTGATTACAAATTAAATTATCATCTACGTAGAGCGCCATCAGGGCAAATAATGACGTTACCGAGACGCCACTGATGATGTCAGCGGTACAAATACCAGGGAGTAGTAGAGACGATATTTATTACCACGTCATTATTGACGGCACATTTGCACCTCCCGTCTTCGACCCCTTATCTTGCCTTATAAAGTCATTTTGACTGGGGATATAATTTTAACTTCACCACCGAATCCTAGGGTAGAATGCGATATGCATTTAGTACTACCGTACCGTAGAGAGAAACTAGCAACTACTGCCCGTCTCACAAACGTACTACAAAGCGCTGACGAAGACAGACGGATTCCCGAATCAGGTCCAATACTTGCTAGATGAACCTTATGAGCTCAAATTTTGCTCAAGCCTGGGGGTCATGATGAAAACAGTAGAAAAGCGTTAGGTAATAACGAAGGGGGACGGAATTATATTCTTATATTGGGAAAACTCAGGATTTATCCCGATTATTTGTGCATATGGCACGTGGGATGTAAAATAGGAGAAATTGAGAGTTTAAACACATGCGATACCTATATTTTGAATAACCAGAACGTTTATTATAATGTGCATCTTGTTAATGTATCTAAGTATATATCTTGAAAGTGTGAAGAACAAACGTAATGATTCCGACCATGTGGAAAGTCGGAAAACAAAAACCCGACTATTGCCTGAATAACGTAGTAGATAAAATATGTGAAACATGATTCTTACATGCAGGCAATATTATCAGGCGATTTATATTAATATGTAAATTTACTTAACCATAATCTAATGCCATGCCCAAAAGCATGACATTGAGTGTCAGAAGAAAAACTCATAAACAACGTGTTTGGGGAAACTAAAGAATACTGAGGGGATAACTGAGAGATCCTAAAGCAAGACTTCTCGAATGTCACATTCAACTTGCTTTATTACCTTATTCTCTCTCTCTCTCTCTCTCTCTCTCTCCCTCTCTCTCTCTCTCTCTCTCTCTCTCTCTCTCTCTCTCTCTCTCTCTCTCTCCGCATATCCCTGTTACAGGACAACGCTGTCAACATCAGCATCTTTCAGCTGATTGTTGATTTCTTGGCAAGATTACGCTCAGTAGTTTGCCATTGCTTTCTGAGCGACAGGCTCACATACCCCGTAAGTTACCGACGCGGAGAGAACCACTACCGATTCTCGCGCAACGTCACGTTACTTACGAGAGTATACGAGATTGCGGAGAAAGTCGTGTAAAATCCTAGACCAGGGAGACTGGCTATTCTTATTTACTAGCTCCTAAATTCTTTGGGTTACACTTCCCAGCTCCTTGGCGACAATCGATTGCTCTAAGTTAAACGCTTGATTCGTGAGTAGGCTGTATTATTGGTGGCCTCTTCTTAGCTATCTAGGGCACCATCCTGGCTGCCCCATGACTTCCCCTAATAAGGAAATAGGCGCAGGTAATTAACACACATCTGTCACACCACATTTGCAAACGTATACATTCGATAATGTCTTTTTCACACTAAAATGTAGATGTGTTATTTTTATCTGATCGACAAATTGTCTTCAGATATATTCACTTTTATAACCTTTTTAACATTGTTATATCTTGTATCTATTGATATAAAATACGAAGCCAAGCAATATACTGCATCGTCGTTTTAGTTGAGAGTATGGCAAATAGGAACTATGTCTAATGTCTCTACAGCAAACTCTGAAACGCACAAACATACACAAGAAACCAGGTCTTAGTCACTTCGTCTTAACCAAAATATTGAGGGGTATGTGATCTGTATTTATAGCTATACCAAAAAGATCAGGAAAAGGTACAAACAATACAATATACACATTACGAACACTATTAGAAAGATCAGTAGAGACAAAGAAAGACATGTATTTGTGCTTCATAGATTATACTAAGGCATTTGATAAAGTAAAACATGATGAACTGATTAAAATGTTGGAAGATATTAACATTGATGGGAAAGATCTCAGAATAATAAAAACTATTTACTGGAACCAAACAGCAGCAATTAAAATGGGAAATAAAGAAGGAAATTATGAACACATAAAGTTGGGAGTAAGACAGGGATGTGTTTTGTCACCAGATCTATTCTCCCTCTATAGCGAAGTAATAATGAGAGAGATCAAAGAAAAGCCAGGAATAATATTTGGAGGTTATAATATAAATAATATACGCTATGCAGATGACACAGTATTGATAGCGGATAATGCAACAGATCTACAACAATTGTTGGACATTGTAGTAACAGAGAGTGCAAAGAAAGGACTCTCCTTGAATATCAAGAAAACAGTAACAATGGTGATATCAAAGAAACAGGTGACACCCAAATGTGAAATAGAGATAGAAGGGAAAATTCTTCACCAAGTGGATAGTTTTAAATATCTAGGGACATTTATAACATCAGATGGAAGATGCACAACAGAGATCAAGAGCAGAATAGGGCAAGCAAAGGCTGCATTTCAAAAAATGAAGAATATCTTATGCAATAAGTCGCTATCATTGAATGTAAGAAAGAGAGTGCTGAGGTGCTATATAGAACCTGTTTTGCTGTATGGCTGTGAATCTTGGCATATAAATGAACAAATTAGGAAGAGATTGGAAGCAACAGAAATGTGGTTCCTTAGACGAATGTTGCGAATTCCTTGGACTGCCAAGGTAACTAACGACGTATGCCTTAAAGAGGCTGGCGAAACTAGAACATTATATACAACAATAAGAAAGAGACAAACAGCTTTTTTTGGTCATGTGATGAGAAGAGAGGCGCTGGAGAACATCGTGACAACTGGAAAGATCGAGGGGAAGAGAGGCAGAGGCAGACCACGAGAAATGATGCTGGATGGATTGCGACGGTGGCATGGAGGAATATCAACGACAGAGTTGATCCAGAAAACCAAGGACAGAGATCTGTGGAGAGTCCATGAACACCTACACACCCCTATACACACAGACACACACACAACCACAGACACAGACACACAGACACAGACACACACACACAGACACACAGACACACACACAACACACATAATATATATATATATATATATATATATATATATATATATACCACACACACCACACATACATACATATCATGTGTATTGTTGCACACCTAACAACTCCCTTGGCAGTTGGAAATCTAAAAAGAGTAGCCTAACGGCGCTGCCCGGGCAAAATTTCGAGGTAAACATCTACAAAAGTATTTTAGGATCCTCGCCGATACCCTGGAGTCGTGCACTGAGCTGAAATTCTCCGGACTCAGGGGTGAGGTAGGAGTAGAACGGAGAACCTATGGGTTACAGTTGTGTGCCGTGATGTTGATCCGTCTACTAAACTAAACTTTATTTCCCCGAATATGTCCAGACTGTTCATTTTGGCTGTTTTCAGCATCTATATCTATAAAACAGAATGTATGTGTGGAGTTGTGGTTGGGGATGTATTGGATGCGTACGATAACGGTCCATCCGATTGAGATGAAAATTTCTACACGTCTTCCTTTCATTCCCGTGCAACCAACTGTCATAGTTTTTTTTAGTGTAGCATCATCTATTTACTTATTAACATTTAATAATTAAATTACACGACTTAACATAAGACAAAATATATAAAGGGACATAACTTTTAGTAGCATTGCTATATCTTAGGTTAAGTCCCCTGGCTACAGATAGGTCGGTCGGTCGGTCGGTCGGTTGGTCGGATAGATAGATAGAAGATAGATAGATAGATAGATAGATAGATTGATATAGATAGATAGATAGATAGATAGACAGATAGACAGACAGACAGACAGACAGACAGACAGACAGACAGACAGACAGACAGCCGGGCCGGGTCGTCAGACAGACAGACAGTCGGGAACGGGAACTTATATGACTACTTATATGAATTAAATGAGATGCATCCCATCAGGGGCTGGGCGAAGCCGGGCCTGGTCAGACAGACAGACAGATAGATAGATAAATAGATAGATAGATAGATAGATAGATATATAGATAGATAGATAGATAGATAGATAGATAGATAGATAGATAGATAGATAGATGGTCGGGAATGGGAGCTTATATGACTACTTATATGAATTAAATGAGATGCTCCCCATCAGGGACTGGGTGAAGCCGGGCTGGGTCAGACAGACAGATAGACAGACAGACAGTCGGGAACGGGAGCTTATATGACTACTTATATGAATTAAATGAGATGCTCTCCACCAGGAGCTGGGCGAAGCCGGGCGGGGTCAGACAGACAGACAGACAGACAAACAAAGCAGACAGACAGACAGACAGACAGACAGATAGACAGATAGATAGATAGATAGATAGATAGATAGATAGATAGATAGATAGATAGATAGATAGATAGATAGATAGACAGATAGACAGATAGACAGATAGATAGATAGATAGATAGATAGATAGATAGATAGATAGATAGATAGATAGATAGATAGATAGATAGATAGATAGATCCCCGCCAGGGCCAGGGCGAAGCCGGGCCGGGTCAGCTAGTTCTTCTATAAAACCACATTTGCCAATCTACACTATGGAATATTTCTCTAGAGCTCCTTTTCTAGCTTTCAAGGACAAGAACTTATTGCTAAAAATGTTCTTCATTTGATTGATTGCAGTTTTTGCTTGTCTTATTGTGTTCTTTATCTATATGATGCATCTTCCATCTGATGTTATCCATGTACCCAGATATCTTAATTGTATACTCATACATGATGTATATACAGAATAAAAACATCCTTTTATGATTGTTTGTTTGTAAAGCTAACACTTTCTATTGTTTACTTATTTCCTGTTTTCATAGTAATTGTATAGCCTTTTTCATAGTTAAATCCACATATTTCCATACAGTTTTTATTGCATGTTAAAAAGTATCCAATATACAGAATAAACTTCTTCTTCATCAGGAGCTCTCCTCCTAAGAATTGGATTTCGGTTTTGAACTGAATTGATTTGTTGCTGGATCTCCGTTTGGTGTGTCTCTAAATGATTTCGCTAATGGCCAAACTTGTTCTAGGATTAAACGGGTTAAATACCAAGAGGATCAACTTTATTGCATCGGATTTGATCCTACAGAGTTCGGTTTCGTTCTGCAGGGCAGCTAAACCCCCTCCGAAAGCGTCGCACAGTGCACGAACTCAGTTTCTCCGACGACAGCCCCCTCCTCCCCGCACTCGGGGCCTTTCCAGGTGTCTCCGGAAAAACAAATTTCACTCGTGAACAGAATGTTGGTGTCCGAAACCGAGCCTACCACCTATTGAGCACAAGGCAAACACTTTAACAACTTCGCCACAGATCGAATCCCCTTCCTCTAGGAACGTCGGGTAAACATTACACCCATAGCAATTATCCTCTGCTGTAATCTCAGATTGTTTACATGCACACAACCGGGAACAGACCCAGTTAGTAACTGGTGGCACTGGTGATAGAAGAGCTCCGCGGTAGCACAGTGGCCAGTACGCTGGTCTTTCTGCAGGCTGGACATATTCAAGGCGGGGAGTTGTTTTATGTATTCATTGACCTGAACTCCCAAATCGATGGGGCCTAAAGCCGGTACCATGACATTTCCTGGGAAGTAAAGGCAGCCGATGCAATAATGACAACTCACCGGTCGAGTGCCGATTGGTCTGAACAACTAGGGCTAACACCACATCGCCAATGCCCCTTATAGCGTAAAGAGAGGTCCTTTACTTTACATTTACTTTAAGGTGGCAGAACTATAGTGGAGCTAATGATGATGGTTTCTGAAGAAAACGCAAAGAATATCATGGACAGACAGAAAAATCAAATGACACAGTCTTACAAGAAACAAATGAAAATTGGACACAGATTAGATAAATTAGACGTAGACAGTCACATTATTTTGCACACGTTATGAGAAGAAATAAACTGGAGGTAACAATTAGGGGAAAAGAACAACAGAAGGCAGAGACGTAAATACCTGGATGGCTTGGCCACGTATGGTCGAGACAAGAATACAGAGCTGATCCACGACACTAGCGATCGTGTGAGATGGCACAACATGACCGCCCACGCTTATCGCCATGGAACATGATGATGAATGATCGTATGATAGTCCAAACACATATACCTTTAGAGTGCTCCTTTTCTAAGCCATCGTGGCATACTATAGAATATGTTAGTCGTTAGTCGTGGATTCAACTTCACGGCAAAGGAGAACCCCATAATGCTTAGTTCATGTGCCAATGAATGTCACACAAAATGCTCCTCATTGTCCCAGCATGCAGTGACTCCCTCCACCTACGTTCTTTGACTAGATGTTGTGGCATCATATAACAGTCTCTCCTGCATTAAACACTGTCCATTAACCTTCGCAATAAACCTCAAACACTTCTTTTGATCGTTAGCAGAGAAACAGCCGTGTAGATGATTATATCATCAAATAGGTGATTATATCATCAAATAGGCGCTAATTGTGTACCAATTGCTGCACCTCCCATTCATCGCTGCCTGCTAGCCAATTCCTACACTCCCGATCCAGAGATATGATCCTGCAAATGGTTGGCATTTCTTCTGACATTCTGACCAATTCCTCTCCTCTTCCAATGTTTTCAAGCATACACACGTCTTTAATTATGTCTTCTGTCTAAATCATTCATGATTTCCATATTTTTAACCTATGGCTCTTATCCGTGTCCAGGGCTTCATGTAGAAGATGGTTCTTGTCCGCTACCACTCGGAGACATAATTGGCCTGCTGCACACTGAGCCTGTCCGCTATAGTTGGCAAAGACAGGATGCATCGCATACACACTATCGGCGTATGGTGTGTGCATCCCATGGACTACGCACATGGATTATACATGATGAAAAGAACCTTTCGGTGGTGACTAACTCGCCTGTTCATGTTCTATGAGTACTGCCCTTTTTCATATATTTGTATCTTCAATCATTCTTTTCATCTTCGTCTTCTTCTTCTTCTGTTCATGCTCAGACCTTAGCGTCAACGTCTGTAATTAAAGCATCAGTTAGATTCGGTTCAGTGACATTCTCGCACCTATTTAGCTGACGTCATTTTTAGCGGAAGATATGGCGTAGTTGATAGGCGCTGGTAATGTCATGAGCATGGTCGGCTGACGGTTCGTCATCTGAGCTCATCGCCTGCTAACTGATGGGAAGATTGGCTAGTTATTCCTCCATGCATTCTTGTTCATCTTTTATCTTTCATTCCACAATCGAGCATAAACCGTCAACCAGCTGACTCCAGGCCCTCCAATGCCTTAGCTATCTCATGCAGCTCTATCCATGTCTTTCCTAGATGATTAATTTCTTTTTCTACTTCTCTTCTTTATGTGATTTTATGTCTCCCCCTGTTTCTTTTTCCCTGTATATTCCCGACAAAGACCTTTCTAGTTATACTATTTTAAGGTTTTGTCAATATATGTCCTATCCATCTCAGACTATCTTCTTCACCTCATATTTCACAGGTTTTTGTATAGTTCTCCGCAGCAGCTCTAAATTGGTGATGTTGTCATACCACTGTATACCTTCTATTTTGCGCAGGCACCAGCTAATGGCTGTTTGCTGTTTATTTGTAATCGTTTTAATTGTTCTCCATGTTACTGATCCAAACAGTAGTACTGATTTAACGTTATAATGTAATATTCTTAGTTTCGTGCTAAGTTTATTTCTTTTGAATTCCTCAAATTTTCCTAGTGCTATAAATTATCTGCTCCGTGGCTAAAGGCTTGCGAACGCGGTTCGTGAGCCGGGTACCAGGCGTTCGAAGCTCAGCTGCGACCGATTTGTGCAGCAGACCGTGTCGCGTTGTGTTATAACGTGCTGGTATGGGAGCCGGTCGTTCAGAAAGCAATGACAAACTACTGAACGTAACACTTGCCTAGTACATCAACAGCAGCTGAAAAATGCTGGTGTTGACTGCAACGTCCCGTAAGGGATACGCAACAAATTTTAAATAAAAATTATCATCTAGCCTTCTGTATTCTTATTCTGATATACGTATCAGTTCCACGCTCGTTGTTTGTATAGATACATAAATAAATGCACTCAGGCCAACACAATGTGATGAACCCATCATATCACAGACCCATACTAGGAATCTGCTTCATGTCAATTTTATTAAATACCCTATTTGTTTACGTTCACTTTTCGTCAGTTGGAAAGGAACTGATGACTATGGGTCGCATTAATGGGTCGCACAATGTTGTAAACATTCTTTCACCGGCAGGTATTCTAATTCTGAAATTTATATGGGAAAAGAATATGAACGGACGAATAAATCGAGAATGAATGATTATTCCCGCCTGTGAATGACAGCGTTTGACCTTCTGTTAACACAGGCTCCAATGAAATTAGTTTCCATTTAAAGGACAACAGACAACCGATTCCCAGTAAATCTTTGCAACTAAAGCGCACCGTCCTGTCCCAAATCCGTACGCCCATTCATCTTCAGTAAATCTGTTCACGTTTGTTTTCACCCGTTTTCCCCTACTAGGCTTTCAAGGCTATTTTCCAGATAATGTGTTTTGAATCTCCCTGCTTGTTTGCTCTTCAATTATTCATTACTCCAGCCTGATCGCCGCGCCCGTCGTTGTTTTATGCAATTATGCACATTAGCCTGTACAGGCACACATTGTACATGTCTTCGGTCCCTGGTTAGTGGTTAATTCAGTGTTAATTTTACACCGGAGTGCGTCCGGGCCTGGGTAAATTGTATCTGCTTCCTGATATGCAAATAATATTGATCGTTGGCCATCTGAAAGTTCGATCCTGCGTTTCTGAGAGATCTAGACGCCAGGCACTGGTTTATTTCGCATCCCAGTTAAAACCCATTTAAGGGTGACTGTGTGCGTCATGTGTCTACCCGTACTGAGTTATGTAAACAATGTATTATAAATAGACACGGAAAGCCACTGTAGAAGCATTAACGTTGATCTATAGGGTTAAGTGCACGGATTTTCTGAGACGTATAATTTGTATTTGAAACGGGTTTATACATAATACCCGGGACTGAAAATACTGACTGATATATACGGGTGATATTATACCGGCACCGAAATATGACTGATATATACGGGTGATATATAATACCGGCACTGAAATACAGCTGATATATACGGGGATATATAATACCGGGACTGAAAATACTGACTGATATATACGGGTGATATATAATACCGGCACTGAAATACTGACTGATATTACGGGTGATATATAATGCCGGGGACTGAAATACTGACTGATATATATGTTGATTATAATCCCGGGACTGAAATACTGACTGATATATACGGGTGATATATAACCGGACTGAAATACTGACTGATATATACGTGTGATATATAATACCGGCACTGAAATACTGACTGATATATACGGGTGATATATAAACCGGCACTGAAATACTGACTGATATATACGGGTGTATATAATACCGGCACTGAAATACTGACTGAATACGGGTGATATATAATACCGGCACTGAAATTACTGACTGATATATACGGGTGATATATAATACCGGCACTGAAATACTGACTGATATATACGGGGGATATATAATACCGGCACTGAAATACTGACTGATATATACGGGTGATATATAATACCTGTACTTAAAATACTGACTGATAAATACGGGTGATATATAATACCGGCACTGAAAATACTGACTGATATATACGGTGATATATAATACCGGCACTGAAAATACTGACTGATATATACGGGTGATATATAATACCGATACTTAAATTACTGACTGATATATACGGGTGATATATAATACCTGTACTTAAAATACTGACTGATAATACGGGTGATATATAATACCGGCACTGAAATACTGACTGATTATATACGGGTGATATATAATACCGGCACTGAAAATACTGACTGATATATACGGGTGATATATAATACCGGTACTGAAATACTGACTGATATATACGGGTGATATATAATACCGGTACTGAAATACTGACTGATATATAACGGGTGATATATAATACCGGTACTGAAGTACTGACTGATATATACGTGTGATATATAATACCGGTACTGAAATAGTGACTGATATATACGGGTGATATATAATACCGGCACTGAAATACTGACTGATATATACGGGTGATATATAATACCGGCACTGAAATACTGACTGATATATACGGGTGATATATAATACCGGCACTGAAATACTGACTGATATATACGGGTGATATATAATACCGGCACTGAAATACTGACTGATATATACGGGTGATTTATAATACCGGTACTGAAAATACTGACTGATATATATACGGGTGATATATCATATCGGTACTGAAATACTGACTGATATATACGGGTGATATATAATACCGGTAATGAAATACTGACTGATATATACGGGTGATATATAATACCGTACTGAAAATACTGACTGATATATACGGGTGATATATCATATCGGTACTGAAATACTGACTGATATATACGGGTGATATATAATACCGGTACTGAAATACTGACTGATATATACGGGTGATATATAATACCGGCACTGAAAATACTGACTGATATATATACGGGCGATATATACTACCGGCACTGAAAATACTGACTGATATATACGGGTGATATATAATACCGGCACTGAAATAGTGACTGATATATACGGGTGATATATAATACGGCACTGAAATACTGACTGATATATACGGGTGATATATAATACCGGTACTGAAATTACTGACTGATATATACGAGTGATATATAATACCGGCACTGAAATACTGACTGATATATACTTGTGATATATACTACTGGTACTGAAATACTGACTGATATAATACGGGTGATATATAATACCGGTACTGAATACTGACTGATATATACGGGTGATATATAATACCGGCACTGAAATACTGACTGATATATACGGGTGATATATAATACCGGCACTGAAAATACTGACTGATATATTCGGGTGTTATATAATACCGGCACTGAAAATACTGACTGATATATATGGGTGATATATAATACTGGCACTGAAATACTGACTGATATATACGGGTAATATATAATACCGGTACTGAAATTACTGACTGATATATACGGGTGATATATAATACCGGCACTGAAATACTGACTGATATATACTGGTGATATATATACCGGTCACTGAAATACTGACTGATATATACGGGTGATATATAATACCGGCACTGAAATACTGACTGATATATACGGGTGATATATAATACCGGTACTGAAATTACTGACTGATATATACGGGTGATATATAATACATGTACTTAAAATGCTGACTGATATATACGGGTGATATATAATACCTGCAATGAAAATAATGACTGATATTTACGGGTGATATATAATACCGGCACTGAAATACTGACTGATATATACTGGTGATATATAATACCGGTACTGAAATACTGACTGATATATACGGGTGATATATAATACCGGCACTGAAATACTGACTGATATATACGGGTGATATATAATACCGGTACTGAAATTACTGACTGATATATACGGGTGATATATAATACATGTACTTAAAATGCTGACTGATATATACGGGTGATATATAATACCTGCAATGAAAATAATGACTGATATTTACGGGTGATATATAATACCGATACTGAAATACTGACTGATATATACGGGTGATATATAATACCGGCACTGAAATACTGACTGATATATACGGGTGATATATAATACCGGCACTGAAATACTGACTGATATATACGGGTGATATATAATACCGGCACTGAAATACTGACTGATATATACGGGTGATATATAATACCGGTACTGAAGTACTGACTGATATATACGTGTGATATATAATACCGGTACTGAAATAGTGACTGATATATACGGGTGATATATAATACCGGCACTGAAATACTGACTGATATATACGGGTGATATATAATACCGGCACTGAAATACTGACTGATATATACGGGTGATATATAATACCGGCACTGAAATACTGACTGATATATACGGGTGATATATAATACCGGCACTGAAATACTGACTGATATATACGGGTGATTTATAATACCGGTACTGAAAATACTGACTGATATATATACGGGTGATATATCATATCGGTACTGAAATACTGACTGATATATACGGGTGATATATAATACCGGTAATGAAATACTGACTGATATATACGGGTGATATATAATACCGGTACTGAAAATACTGACTGATATATACGGGTGATATATCATATCGGTACTGAAATACTGACTGATATATACGGGTGATATATAATACCGGTACTGAAATACTGACTGATATATACGGGTGATATATAATACCGGCACTGAAAATACTGACTGATATATATACGGGCGATTATATACTACCGGCACTGAAAATACTGACTGATATATACGGGTGATATATAATACCGGCACTGAAAATAGTGACTGATATATACGGGTGATATATAATAACGGCACTGAAATACTGACTGATATATACGGGTGATATATAATACCGGTACTGAAATTACTGACTGATATATACGGGTGATATATAATACCGGCACTGAAATACTGACTGATATATACTTGTGATATATACTACTGGTACTGAAATACTGACTGATATATACGGGTGATATATAATACCGGTACTGAAATACTGACTGATATATACGGGTGATATATAATACCGGCACTGAAATACTGACTGATATATACGGGTGATATATAATACCGGCACTGAAATACTGACTGATATATACGGGTGATATATAATACCGGCACTGAAAATACTGACTGATATATACGGGTGATATATAATACTGGCACTGAAATACTGACTGATATATACGGGTAATATATAATACCGGTTCTGAAATTACTGACTGATATATACGGGTGATATATAATACCGGCACTGAAATACTGACTGATATATACTGGTGATATATAATACCGGTACTGAAATTACTGACTGATATATACGGGTGATATATAATACCGGCACTGAAATACTGACTGATATATACGGGTGATATATAATACCGGTACTGAAATTACTGACTGATATATACGGGTGATATATAATACATGTACTTAAAATGCTGACTGATATATACGGGTGATATATAATACCTGCAATGAAAATAATGACTGATATTTACGGGTGATATATAATACCGGCACTGAAATACTGACTGATATATAATGGTGATATATAATACCGATACTGAAATACTGACTGATTTATACGGGTGATATATAATACCGGTACTGAAAATACTGACTGATATATACGGGTGATATATAATACCGGCACTGAAATACTGACTGATATATACGGGTGTTATATAATACTGGTACTGAAATTACTGACTGATATATATATATGGGTGATATATAATACCGGCACTGAAATACTGACTGATATATACGGGTGATATATAATACCGGTACTGAAATACTGACTGATATATACGGGTGATATATAATACCGGTACTGAAATACTGACTGATATATACGGGCGATATATAATACCGGCACTGAAAACACTGACTGATATATACGGGTGATATATAATACCGGCACTGAAATACTGACTGATATATACGGGTGATATATAATACCGATACTGAAATACTGACTGATTTATACGGGTGATATATAATACCGGTACTGAAAATACTGACTGATATATACGGGTGATATATAATACCGGCACTGAAATACTGACTGATATATACGGGTGTTATATAATACTGGTACTGAAATTACTGACTGATATATATATATGGATGATATATAATACCGGCACTGAAATACTGACTGATATATACGGGTGATATATAATACCGGTACTGAAATACTGACTGATATATACGGGTGATATATAATACCGGTACTAAAATACTGACTGATATATACGGGCGATATATAATACCGGCACTGAAAACACTGACTGATATATACGGGTGATATATAATACCGGCACTGAAATACTGACTGATAAATACGGGTGATATATAATACCGGCACTGAAATACTGACTGATATATACGGGTGATATATAATACCGGTACTGAAATAGTGACTGATATATACGGGTGATATATAATACCGGCACTGAAATACTGACTGATATATACGGGTGATATATAATACCGGCACTGAAATACTGACTGATATATACGGGTGATATATAATACCTGTACTTAAAATACTGACTGATAAATACGGGTGATATATAATACCGGCACTGAAAATACTGACTGATATATACGGGTGATATATAATACCGGCACTGAAAATACTGACTGATATATACGGGTGATATATAATACCGATACTTAAATTACTGACTGATATATACGGGTGATATATAATACCTGTACTTAAAATACTGACTGATAAATACGGGTGATATATAATACCGGCACTGAAAATACTGACTGATATATACGGGTGATATATAATACCGGCACTGAAAATACTGACTGATATATACGGGTGATATATAATACCGGTACTGAAATACTGACTGATATATACGGGTGATATATAATACCGGTACTGAAATACTGACTGATATATACGGGTGATATATAATACCGGTACTGAAGTACTGACTGATATATACGTGTGATATATAATACCGGTACTGAAATAGTGACTGATATATACGGGTGATATATAATACCGGCACTGAAATACTGACTGATATATACGGGTGATATATAATACCGGCACTGAAATACTGACTGATATATACGGGTGATATATAATACCGGCACTGAAATACTGACTGATATATACGGGTGATATATAATACCGGCACTGAAATACTGACTGATATATACGGGTGATTTATAATACCGGTACTGAAAATACTGACTGATATATATACGGGTGATATATCATATCGGTACTGAAATACTGACTGATATATACGGGTGATATATAATACCGGTAATGAAATACTGACTGATATATACGGGTGATATATAATACCGGTACTGAAAATACTGACTGATATATACGGGTGATATATCATATCGGTACTGAAATACTGACTGATATATACGGGTGATATATAATACCGGTACTGAAATACTGACTGATATATACGGGTGATATATAATACCGGCACTGAAAATACTGACTGATATATATACGGGCGATATATACTACCGGCACTGAAAATACTGACTGATATATACGGGTGATATATAATACCGGCACTGAAAATAGTGACTGATATATACGAGTGATATATAATAACGGCACTGAAATACTGACTGATATATACGGGTGATATATAATACCGGTACTGAAATTACTGACTGATATATACGGGTGATATATAATACCGGCACTGAAATACTGACTGATATATACTTGTGATATATACTACTGGTACTGAAATACTGACTGATATATACGGGTGATATATAATACCGGTACTGAAATACTGACTGATATATACGGGTGATATATAATACCGGCACTGAAATACTGACTGATATATACGGGTGATATATAATACCGGCACTGAAAATACTGACTGATATATTCGGGTGTTATATAATACCGGCACTGAAAATACTGACTGATATATACGGGTGATATATAATACTGGCACTGAAATACTGACTGATATATACGGGTAATATATAATACCGGTCTGAAATTACTGACTGATATATACGGGTGATATATAATACCGGCACTGAAATACTGACTGATATATACTGGTGATATATAATACCGGTACTGAAATACTGACTGATATATACGGGTGATATATAATACCGGCACTGAAATACTGACTGATATATACGGGTGATATATAATACCGGTACTGAAATTACTGACTGATATATACGGGTGATATATAATACATGTACTTAAAATGCTGACTGATATATACGGGTGATATATAATACCTGCAATGAAAATAATGACTGATATTTACGGGTGATATATAATACCGGCACTGAAATACTGACTGATATATACGGGTGATATATAATACCGATACTGAAATACTGACTGATTTATACGGGTGATATATAATACCGGTACTGAAAATACTGACTGATATATACGGGTGATATATAATACCGGCACTGAAATACTGACTGATATATACGGGTGTTATATAATACTGGTACTGAAATTACTGACTGATATATATATATGGGTGATATATAATACCGGCACTGAAATACTGACTGATATATACGGGTGATATATAATACCGGTACTGAAATACTGACTGATATATACGGGTGATATATAATACCGGTACTGAAATACTGACTGATATATACGGGCGATATATAATACCGGCACTGAAAACACTGACTGATATATACGGGTGATATATAATACCGGCACTGAAAATACTGACTGATATATACGGGTGATATATAATACCGGCACTGAAATACTGACTGATATATACGGGTGTTATATAATACCGGTACTGAAATTACTGGCTGATATATATATATATATATATATATATATATATATATATATATATATATATATATATATATATATATATATATATATATATATGGGTGATATATAATACCGGCACTGAAATACTGACTGATATATACGGGTGATATATAATACCGGTACTGAAATACTGACTGATATATACGGGTGATATATAATACCGGCACTGAAATACAGACTGATATATACAGGTGATATATAATACCAGCACTGACAATACTGATTGATATATACGGGTGATATATAATACCGGCACTGAAATACGGACTGATACATAGGGGTGATATATAATACCGGCACTGAAATACTGACTGATATATACGGGTGATATATACTACCGGCACTGACAATACTGACTGATATATACGGGTGATATATAATACCGGTACTGAAATAGTGACTGATAAATACGGGTGATATATAATACCGGTACTGAATTACTGACTGATATATACGGGTGATATATAATACCGGCACTGAAAATACTGACTGATATATACGGGTGATATATAATACCGGCACTGAAATAGTGACTGATATATACGGGTGATATATAATACATGTACTTAAAATGCTGACAGATATATTCCGGTGATATATAATACCTGCAATGAAAATACTGACTGATATATACGGGTGATATATAATACCGGCACTGAAATACTGACTGATATATACGGGTGATATATAATACCGGCACTGAAATACTGACTGATATATACGGGTGATATATAATACCGGCACTGAAATACTGACTGATATATACTGGTGATATATAATACCGGCACTAAAATTACTGACTGATATATACCTTTGATATATAATACCGGCACTGAAATACTGACTGATATATACGGGTGATATATAATACCGGCACTGAAATACTGACTGATATATACGGGTGATATATAATAACTGTACTTAAAATACTGACTGATATATACGGGTGATATATAATACCGGCACTGAAAATACTGACTGATATATACGGGTGATATATAATACCGTCACTGAAAATACTGACTGATATATACGGGTGATATATAATACCGATACTTAAATTACTGACTGATATATACGGGTGATATATAATACCGGCACTGAAATACTGACTGATATATACGGGTGATTTTTAATACCGGTACTGAAAATACTGACTGATATATTCGGGTGATATATAATACCGGTACTGAAATACTGACTGATATATACGGGTGATATATAATACCGGTACTGAAATACTGACTGATATATACGGGTGATATATAATACCGGTACTGAAAATACTGACTGATATATACGGGTGATATATAATAGCGGTACTGAAATACTGACTGATATATACGGGTGATATATAATACCGGTACTGAAATACTGACTGATATATACTGGTGATATATAAGACCGGTACTGAAATTCTGACTGATAAATACGGGTGATATATAATACCGGTACTGAAATACTGACTGATATATACGGGTGATTTATAATACCGGCACTGAAAATACTGACTGATATATACGGGTGATATATAATACCGGCACTGAAAATACTGACTGATATATACGGGTGATATATAATACCGGCACTGAAAATAATGACTGATATATACGGGTGATATATAATACCGGCACTGAAATACTGACTGATATATACGGCTGATATATAATACCGGTACTGAAATTACTGACTGATATATACGGGTGATATATAATACCGGCACTGAAATACTGACTGATATATACGGGTGATATATAATACCGGTACTGAAATACTGACTGATATATACGGGTGATATATAATACCGGTACTGAAATACTGACTGATATATACGGGTGATATGTAATACCGGCACTGAAATACTGACTGATATATACGGGTGATATATAATACCAGCACTGAAAATACTGACTGATATATACGGGTGATATATAATACCGGCACTGAAATACTGACTGATATATACGAGTAATATATAATACCGGTACTGAAATTACTGACTGATATATACGGATGATATATAATACCGGCACTGAAATACAGACTGATATATACGGGTGATATATAATACCGGTACTGAAATACTGACTGATATATACGGGTGATTTATAACACCGGTACTGAAAATACTGACTGATATATACGGGTGATATTTAATACCGGTACTGAAATACTGACTGATATTTATGGGTGATATATAATACCGGTACTGAAAATACTGACTGATATATACGGGTGATATATAATATCGGCACTAAAATACTGACTGATATATACGGGTGATATATAATACCGGTTCTGAAATTACTGACTGATATATACGGGTGATATATAATACCGGCACTGAAATACTGACTGATATATACTGGTGATATATAATACCGGTACTGAAATTACTGACTGATATATACGGGTGATATATAATACCGGCACTGAAATACTGACTGATATATACGGGTGATATATAATACCGGTACTGAAATACTGACTGATATATACGGGTGATATATAATACCCGCACTGAAATAGTGTAGCTTGTAGTTCGCTTGCTTACCTATCCAGTTTAGTTGTTGTTCGTTCACTCGCTTTGATCTGCAAGGTAGTTCACATACTGCCTGCTATTACAACTAAAAACAGCCGTCTCCCTGGCGAAGAGGTTAACGCCTTTGTCCGTAATCCCGTATATTCATGTGAGGAACATAGCTGCGCGAGATTGGCAGTGGATCGCTTTACGTTGGTTAATTATGGGGTATGTGAGCCGGTCGCTCAGAAAGCAATGGCAAACTACTGAGCAGAAACTTGCCAAGAACATCAACACCAGCTGAAAAATGCTGGTGTTGACTGCAGCGTCCTATAAGGGATATGCAACTTTAAAAAACAAGTAGCTACTAATAGAGACTACACTGGACTGATTATTACGTGGGGGTTAGCAATTACCAGTGTCACTTGTCATCAGTCGAACCCACGCTGACGTCTGAGGTACTTGTAATTTAAATCCATAAGTCAAGAAGGAGAAGTCAACAGTTAAGCCCAACTGACTCGGTATGGAAGATATCACGGAGTCTGAAAATTGCATCCTGGTTTACTGAGATATATAGTCGCCATCCCCTGGTTTATTTCGCAACTAAGACAACTCTTATGAGGTTTAGGGTTAGTGAGACGTAGTTTAACAATGCCCGGACAAACCGAGTGCAGGTTAGAAAGCAGCCCCAGCCACTTGAAAGTAGATCATTTTGCACTGATTTCAATGGTGTGCTGCGTACAGAAAGCCATTGCGATGTGATGACAATTAAATTGTCTGGTAAATCACAAACAACCAGTAGGAGCTGGTGTGACAAAGTTATGACATAAAGAAGTGGCTGTGGTTGTGTCTAGTGGATGTCTGTGTGGCTGTTGGGTTGAACGACTGATCACCAAGTATAAATCAATATCGAACTCCAGGCTGCGCACACACGATTTTTAATTAGAACACACGTGATAATACAACACTACTCATCAGGAACAATTTTAACAGTAAACTATATCAATATTGCGTATGAACAGTTCCAGCACACGCAGATAATACTTTAGCACAATAAGATCCTACGACCATACGATAGCCGTTTACTTGCATCACGCACTACACTGTTCTCAACTCTTCTCAACTTTACTGGGCCAGACCTCAGTCCTCCACTGTCTGCCCACGACTCCGACTGACTGCCCTCGCTCAGTCTCAACCTCCCTGACTCCAAAACACCAGGCAGAGTTCTCCTTAACTCCGCCACAACTCAACCGAATCACCCTGGCTTGGCTGGTGTCCCACACCTAAGCCCAAGTCTCATTGAATGCCCCCCCCCCCCCCCCCCTTTTGCCTCTTTATTCATTATTCTCAGACCTTCTATAGAACATCATTTAATTCTTTTAACCCCAATTATCGGTTCCCATGAAAATTATCTTTGGCATTTTCCTTTGTTTCTTCATAGGCTAACACGATTCACCTCCCCACCGGTGATTTAAATCTAGACAAGTACGTGATATCCTCACCAGTTGTTTCGGGCTTCCCCCATTAGCATGACGATTTATATTGATGTGTCCGTGCCTAAACCCCCACCAAGTCTGGGACTATCCCAGTTTGTTGAAGATTGTGATGAACCCTCTTGGCCTCACATCTTCATATTCTTCTCTGACTCGGTTAACCTTGCTAGTATTATAACATTCTTCACTCGTCCGTTCATTCCCAAATTTACATAAACATACGCACGTTACAGCTGGGTTTCTTAGAGCGACCTGTAAAGGATATGCAACTAAGTTAACTCCACTTTATGTTGGATGTATACTATGAGTGCCGGCTTCCTGGCCTAGAGGTTATCAACTTTTCTCCGTAATCTCGTATACTCTCGTAAGTAACGTGACGACGGTGAGAACCAGCAGTGGCTCGAATCGCGTCGGTAACTTACGGGGTATGTGAGCCGGCCGCTCAGAAATCAATGGCAAACTACTGAGCGTAATCTTGCCAAGAAATCAACAATCAGCTGAAAGATGCTGATGTTGACAGCGATATCCTGTAAAGGATATGCAAAACATTTTTTTTAATACTATGAGTACAGGGCACAGTTTCACGCTTGAGGAGTACTAGGTATATTGGGGTAGCCATATATAGTTAGACCATTCGGTACACGATGGTTGATGTGGTCAATATTATGCTAGACGTCTTTACTACCCATACAATATTTCTTAATACTCATGTTTAGACTGGGTAGAGCAGGGAGCCGAGGTCAATGAAAACAAACGCTTGGACTGAGTTTCGAACCTTTGAATACCTGTTCACAGGCAAGTGTACTAGCTGTTCAGCTTCACGCCTGTCTGTTTATGATTACATTCATGTATTTGACCCGTATGAAAGTTAGTTGCATATAGTTTTACAGAACGTCGCAGTTAACCCCTGCATTTTCTTGGTTGTTTGTTATTTCTTGTCAAGTTTACGTTTAGTAGTTTGCCATTGATTTCTGAACGACCAGGACACATACATTGTGTAAAAACCAACGCAATGTGGTCTGTTTCACATCACCCAAAGCTGTTTCGAACGCCGTATGCGGGATATTATATTGAGGAAAACTGTAATGAAGCGAAAACCCAGATTTCAAGCAATATGTACAGGAATATTCTCAGCATTATATTTTGTATTTAAAAAGGTTAATATATATAACAGAAAGTGTGTGAAGTAGTTGTATTGTGCGCCCGCCTATCAATTAATACCTGCAACGGTTCAATCCCCAGTTATGCAAGATTCAAAGATACACCAAGCCTTGTACAATCAACACCATCAGCTACAGCCTCAACCAACTGGTTCCGGCAAATATTAAGAGCCCCAAGCGTTAGCAAGAGAAGTGAAGGCAGCGAGCTGGTCAATATAACTTAACCTTTAACCGAAGAATAACAAACACCCTGACCTAATGTAAAATGAGGAGGGATCTAAAAATCCACACCTCTGCCTTTTCATATTAAAATATCAAGGAACGCAAAAAACTGTCTGGCTCTTGAGTTTGGAAATATGCACGCATTCTCACGAGGAAGTCATAGCATATTTGTCTGCAGTCGCGAAAGTTTAGCTGCAATATGGCAATATTCCCCTTTTCACGCACCCAATCACTTGCCCTTTGAATCCATAATGTCTCGTGGAATGAGGCGTCTCATTAGCATAGAATCGACGAAGGGAAAGACAACTGACATTTCAGCCAAAGCTCTGGCCAAGTAATCCGCCAAGGAGTTTAACTCACAGTTTGTGATTATTGCCGACTGAAGCAAACACTTACGTGAGACGTACAAAGAAAGGTCAATAGAAAAGTAGCTAACGCCTCAAATACTTGTCCTGTCTAGAGCTGTTTATTGTCTTTGCCACCCACGTGACTGAAACTAGAGTCTGCATGCCGGCGCTGTGGCGAAGATGCTGCGAACGCGATTCTTAATCCCGCATTTCGCGATCAAGACACACACACACACACACACACACACAAAAGTGGCTTAAAAGTCGACAGGGTTGACTTCATTGCGCCGGGATCTTATCCCATATGGCTCGCTCTCTTTCCGCAGCGCGGAAAGCGTCGCACAAAGCACGAACTCCGTAGCGTTAGCGACGACCCACAGGAGTCTCCGAGAAATTTCACTCGTGAGGCGAAGGACCCGGCCAGGAATCGAACCCACAACCTTCGGAGCCCGAGTCAAACGGCTTGTACTTCGCCACGGAGACTCCCTCAAAACACAGTCGCAGGCGATTTGAAAGCAGACTTCAGTAGGTCGATTTTCAAACAATGGTATACGCGTCGGTCGTTCAGAAAGCAGTGGCAAACTACTTAATTTAATGTTGCCTATTAAATCACAAACAACAACAAAACATATTGGGGTTGACTGCAACGTCCTACACAAAACATGATACTTTAAAAAAAAGTCGGCATAGAAACCCCCAGGTTACCTTGCAACTTTCGGCTAGGAAAGGTTCGAACCCAGTCTGAGTGAGTAAGCAGTTTAATGCACTATTCACTACACTCCCCGGGCTAAGTGATTTAATACAAAGTACGTGGGGAAATAGTTAAATCGCCTACTTCGCACCCCGAATGTTGTGGGTTCGATTCTGAACTGAGTCATTCGGGCAGCTTTCTTGGAGAATACTGTGGGATGATCGCTGGAGCTAATGAGGAATTCATTCTTTGTGCGATACCTTAAGTTAGCTGCCCTGCACAGTGCCATATGGGATAACACCAGGTGCAATGAAGTGGATCCTCTCGCATTTAAGCCCCTTCATACAGAGTATGTTTGCCACACACAAATACACAACACACACACGCACACACACACACACACACACACACACACACACACACACACTTAAAGGCGTACTTAGAAAGAATCAGGAATCGCTGCCATGCTGAAATATTAAAATTGTTTAAATTGTTTATAATCTGCAATCGTTTCAACAACACGAATGATCGCAGACATATTAAAAGATTCAAAAAGGACTTGGCATACACGAAGCATGTCAAATTCGCTGAAGGCAGCTGACATGCAAAGGTGTCAAGGTCTCACAGCCGAGGTTGCGACGCGTTGTCTGTACCAACGCCAGACACCATAACAACACGCAACCCTGAGTAATGTTAAACACGGCAGAGAGAACGCGGCGTCGTTACCGACGCCTGGATAAGCAGCCACGCACAGCAATTGAGTTCACCCCGTGAACCGTGCAGGGGACACCAGCTGACGTGAGCGTGTAGCGTGTAGGACGCCAGAACTGGCAGACGGGCTTAGGTTGTTGAACGGACAGGTCGCGAGTTGTGTTTGAATCTGCCTTGAGAGCTAGCCTGTACGACAGTGGGAGACTGAGTCGAATGCTTGAATAGTTTGACTTGTAAGTGAGATGTTTATTGCTTGCATGTATTATTATGTATTGTAGTGATATTGTTCATGCTGTAATGATTGTTATGGAGTGTCAGTGCGCGATGTTTGTGCGATGATAAATGCAGCGCGTCAATAAAACGTGTGAATAATACTTTCGGATATTCACTTCGTGTGATTTGATAGTTTGATATTACTTCACACTTGCCAGAAAACGAGCTACTTGTCTTGTGTTATGCAAGACTCTGACAAGTGCGAATGTGGAGGCTTTCGTCCGGGTTTTGAATCAAATGCGAACGTATAAATTTTTTTTGGTCCGAGTTTGAAGCGAATGTGAACATGCCGATAGAAGTGCGCAAGTCATAGGTTAAGGTAAAGTAACGAATTAATAGAGTTGATTTAATTAAATTATAAGTGTGAAGATATTATTTGAAGCCAACCGAGGCGTCTTCAGACTTATCACTAAATTCAACAAATTTTGTACCTAAAATCCAAAATGGCGGCCGTGCCCTTGAATGTCATTGAGTAGGGTTAGCGTGAGCGTGAAAGTTGTTGATTGTGGTAACGACTAACAATAATACTTGACAGCATACAAACCTTTACAGACTTCAGTGACATTACACACACCATACATTTACAAACGTTCTAATTTCGTTTAGTTTAAAAAGTACAGGGTTTTTGTGTCAACTTTACCTGAGTCTGGTGAACTTCAAAAATTTTTTGTGCGTCAACCCGAAAGACGTTCCAGTGTGATTTCGAGCACCACTGAACAGCACATTACCCAAGGATTACTTGAGTATAAAATATTTTCCATTCCTCTTTATACTTTTGTTAGTCTGGCTTTAGACATTAACTGTGCTAGAGATACTTGTAACTTACTAACATCATAAGTAATTTTGTTTATATTTATTCCATCATACCTATTGTTCATCATGTCTTCTTTAAACGATTTCATTGAAATGGGTTTAACATTGAATATGTCTGGTGAGGAATTGAGAGCCTGGAGTGAGAATAAATATGCAGAATATCTTCTGGTTCAAGAAGAAGAGTGGGAACGTGAGGATAGAGCTGCCGAAGAGGCTTTCAAACAGTTTGAATTAGATTTGGCTGTTAAGCAGGCAAAATCAGATGCTGCTTTAAAACTTAAGCAGGCAGAATCAGATGCTGCTTTAAAACTTAAGCAAGCACAATCAGAAGCTGCGCTACAACAAGCAGAAGCTGCTCTAAAGCAAGCAGAAGCGGCTCTAAAGCTTCAGCGGGCACAATCAGAAGCTGCTCTAAAGCTTCAACAAGCACAGTCAGAAGCTGCAGTGAGGCAAGCTGAGATCTTAGCCCAAAGTAAGAAAGTAGAGCAAGAAACACAACTGAAAATTGAACAGCCAAAAGCTGAATGTTCTAGAGAGAAAGTGAATAAAGAAACAGAAAAAGATCAACCTCATAAGAAATATCAAGGTCTGATCAGAAGTTACAACACAGGTGATTGCATAGCAGCATTTACTCAAAATTTTGAATTTGTTATGGATCATTACAAAATCCCAAAACCTGAATGGGGGATAGTATATGTAAGAAGTCTTTCTGGGGAACCTCTTAAAGTCATAGAGTCGATCCCAAATGACCTGAAAGAAGATTATTTTTACATTAAAGCAAAAATTATGTCACACTTTTTGCTACATGAATCAGGTTATAGGGAACAGTTTAGGAAGTTGTCTCCTAAGCCAACACACACGTTCTCTGATTACATCTCAGAAATTCAAAATATTTTTTTCTAAATGGCTGTCAGCAGCCAAAGTAAATGGAAGTTATGACAAATTAGTTGATCTTATGTTGAGAGATAAGATTATCGCATCTCTCCCAGCTCCCTTTTCTAAATTTTTGTTGGAATGTCAGTGTGAAAGTGTTCAACAGATTGAAAGTCGTGGCTCTGGTTATTTTGCAGCCAATAAACAATGTTTCGCTAGTGGGTTGACTAGTACAGATTTTGTAGCATCAGCTACATATGGTAAATCAAAGTCAGGGCCCCACAATAAACAGAGATCATACAAGCAAAATACTGAGAAATACTATCAGTGTAAATATTGCCAGTTTTCACACAAGGAAAATGATATGTGTGACAAACACCCTGGGTACCTCACTTACTTGCAGAATTACTTAAGCAAGCAAGATAGGGTGAGAAAGAGCTACAAACGCCTCACAAAATGCTTCCTTTGTAAAGCTTATGGCCATTGGCGCCACTCTTGTAAAGGCAAGCAACTGATTACAAAGACTAATTCAGCCATGAGTGATAGCTCTTCCTCAGACGAAGAAATTGTGAAACATCATTTTGTAAATGCAGCACATACCATTGAGGTGATTCACCTTAATAGATGTACCATCTGTAATTCTTTTCATGATGATGGCAGTTTAACATGCAGCCATTCCATACCAGATATCAATGAGGAGACCAAGTTAAGAATTAACTCCCAAGGTAAATTGAATATCCACCATGGGTATGTTAATGATAAAGCTGCTACCGTCTTAAGAGACAGCGGATGTACCCTCATTGGTCTAATGAGAGACTATATTTTACCATCACAATATAGTGGTAAATATGTTACATGCAGAACTTTCTCAGGTAACATCGAGAAATACCCGCTTGCATGGGCATACATAAGTACACCATTTCTTTCAGGAAAGGTTAAATGCGCAGCATTAACCAATCCTTGCTGCGATATTATCATTGGAAACCTTCCTGAAGTGAATGACATATCACATAACAGCACTACAGCAGACATTTGACAGAATTAGACATCATGGACTGACTGTAAAACCTTCCAAAGTTGATATAGCCTTTCAGGAAATTTCATTTTTGGGCTATAAAATCTCAAATGGCTTTATATCAACTGACGATAACATCATGTCCAGAATTTTGAAATTGTCGCTTCCGACAACTAAGAAACAGTTGCGAAGTGTGTTAGGACTTTTAAACTATTATAGACAGTTTATTCCTCAGTTTGCTGAATTGACCAAATGTTTCATTATTCTACTAACAAATAAACACACCAATGTGATTGTAAACAGTGAATGTTTAAGGCCAGCATTTACGAAAATTCTTTCATATTTTTCTAAATCACCTATTCTGAAATTGCCAAATTTGAATATTACTTTTAGACTAAGATGTGATGCGAGCTCCGTAGCCATTGGAGGTGTGCTTCTCCAAGAACACGACCAAATCTTGTACCCAGTATACTACGTCTCTCGAAAACTGAACACCAGCGAACGAAATTACAGTACACCGGAACTCGAGGCTCTTGCCATGGTATTTTCGGTACGTAAACTTTCTAGATTTTTGTTAGGCAAAACATTTCATTATTGAAACAGATAATACTCCGCTGACAATTGTTACCAGAGGAACGCCTAGTAACAGCAGGGTTGCAAGATGGTCCCTTCTTCTGCAGGACTATAGCTATGAGGTTAACCACATAAAGGGTTCACACAACTGTCTTGCAGACCTTTTGTCGAAATGTCCATACAACGAACCTAATACCCAGTCGACACCAGAGCACAGTGCAGAGGGTGTATAAAACTGCAACGTAGATAGTGCTCAGTACCACAGCCAATTGTGACAATGTGCCAGTAACGCTGTGTACACCATTGTGAATGGGAAGATTGTATCTCCCAATGTATATAACTTATGTACATATTGTAATTCTTATTATTATCATGCGAATGAATGCGTGTATAATTGTGAGATATGTGAAAGAATGGAATCAGTATTATGTAAACTAATGTGTTGTATAACTGTGAGATATGAGAAAGAATGTAATTATTATTGTAAATAAATATTATAGCAGCCAGACACTACAGAGAAGTGTCACGGCACAACACTACAGGATCCAAGAAGTTACCAAGCCACTAAAACGTGAGGTAATCCTAAAGTATCCAGACCGAGGTGCCCAAGACGTTTTAACAAGGTACGAAAGATGACTGCGACATTACAATCCGAGCAGAAGGCGGAAGAGATGATCCAACAGCTGATAGTAACAACTACTACTCCGTTTATAGAAGATCCATCCAGAACGGACCAGCGTTGTTTGAATGACATCACAACACATGTAATAGTACAGCTGTATACTTCAGATTTTTTGCATATTAATATTAAAAGTATATAAATGTATGACGTTGTATTAAAATGTGATTTAAAATATTTCCATATACGGAATTGTATATGTTGATTTGTATATGATGTAATCTCAGCATCATAACTTGATTGCTTCTTTACAAACGTGACTTTTTGTGCACATTTGTCTATAAGGATCAAATTATGACACTAAGAAATGAGTTTGCAATTGTAATTTATGTCTTGTAAACGACGATAAATTATTGTTCCTAAATTTTCTGTATAATAACCAGGGGACATTATTCTAAATTGTTGGTGATATGTAAATATGTATTGTAACCATTAACATGTGTGCTGGATAAATAACATGTCAATGTAACATCGTTTAGATATGGACAGTATATTGCCAAAACTGTTGACCTTCATTAGAAACTCTAAGCAGAGGTCTGATGGAGGAGTTATCTCAGAGGGAGATGCTCACGGCTTGACCTGATTATTTTAGTATTTTTGTTCTTGGTTGTGAGGTAGGGGCCAGTTTAGCCGATTACCTACCGGACTAGCTGGGTCACAGCGAGGTAATGGCCATTAAATAGATTGTACTTGACTGTTGTACTTCATAGTCCAACATAAGTGGTGTATACATATTGTTGACTATTCACCTGTATATTTATGATAATTTTTAATGTATAATGTTCGACTTTGACATGTTTAAGAACACCTAGAGATATATTATACATGTAAGGAAATCCTTGCATGAAAAAGGGGTGTGGAGAGTGTCAAAGTCTCACAGCCGAGGTTGCGACGCGTTGTCTGTACCAACGCCAGACACCATAACAACACGCAACCCTGAGTAATGTTAAACACGGCAGAGAGAACGCGGCGTCGTTACCGACGCCTGGATAAGCAGCCACGCACAGCAATTGAGTTCACCCCGTGAACCGTGCAGGGGACACCAGCTGACGTGAGCGTGTAGCGTGTAGGACGCCAGAACTGGCAGACGGGCTTAGGTTGTTGAACGGACAGGTCGCGAGTTGTGTTTGAATCTGCCTTGAGAGCTAGCCTATACGACAGTGGGAGACTGAGTCCGAATGCTTGAATAGTTTGACTTGTAAGTGAGATGTTTATTGCTTGCATGTATTATTATGTATTGTAGTGATATTGTTCATGCTGTAATGATTGTTATGGAGTGTCAGTGCGCGATGTTTGTGCGATGATAAATGCAGCGCGTCAATAAAACGTGTGAATAATACTTTCGGATATTCACTTCGTGTGATTTGATAGTTTGATATTACTTCACACTTGCCAGAAAACGAGCTACTTGTCTTGTGTTATGCAAGACTCTGACAAAAGGCATAAAATAGTTCATATTTCATTTTTTGATGCTGTTATATTTTAAGATGGAATAAATTAGCGATCACGTTATGTTTATTGCAAGTTTGACGGCGAAAAATTAATTGGGCTGAACTGAAGCTAAACAATTTAACAAGCCATTTTCTGTGCATTCACAGCTTCTATTAGGTATACGGTGCAAGCCCGATATTTTTGTCCAGTGGTCACTAAATGGCTTGTGTGGTCAATATCCATCTGGTCATCATTGCGTCCCAACCAATTTCCTGGTTCGTAATGTTAGAAATTCTATAATATTTGAACGTCGAAGTAAACTGGCTCAGAACATGTATTATGTCTCGGAAACTGAAATACTTTGGTCATATATCCAAGTCAAGAATGAGAAGTCAAGATTTAAGTCCAACTGACCGGCATGTGGAACGAATCCAAGGGAAAGTTTAAGCTCGTCAAACATCTCAAGTCAATTTTTAAAATCCGCCTCGATGCTGATTCGAACCATGAATACTGGAGCGGCAGTCGAACGTCTAGACACTAAGCTATTGCGACTCACGGCAAAGGAATGGTGTAGGAAATTGTGGGATTAAAGTTGAACACATAACTAGACACACGGAGGAATACATAGATGACAATATAATTTGAGAGACGGAATCGCTATGAGGCATCGAAATATATTCACTTTACAGTATACAGGAACAACCCCACAGGGGTAAGTAAACAAGTAAAGACCCCATTTGTGCAGCAAGAGGTTATTGAGTATAAGAGAGGCGACAGCTGCAGCAGCTCTGTACAGTTCATGCAACATAATAGGTAAATAATACAAAACGTAGACCGGCAATATTTTCAAACACTGCACGGTCATTAAAAATACACCCTTTATATTAATATGATGTACAAACAGGTATATGTAGCTCCTGCTATTGAGTATAAGATGTATGTCCCATTTTTAAATCGACCAATCGGCACTTGATAGTTAACATCTACCTTTACCATTTACTACATATTCCGGTACTGATATTAGTCTTGGTAGACCATAGAACCTATATCATTTAGTACATTTTCTGGCACTGATGTTAGTCTTGGTAGAGCATAGAACCCATATCATTTATTACATTTCTGGCACTGATGTTAGTCCCGGTAGACCATAGAACCCATATCAGTTGAACAAATCTGGTTATTCGAATACATAATCACCAGACCGGCAGGCGAAGATGCTATCAACTACAATACCACCGCCCCCTGCGTAGACAGACGAACAAATACATAGATGGCCAGATAAATCGACAGGCGGACGGCGCTATCAGCCATCGAACCCTAGCCACTTGATGTAGGAAACATATCCCATGGGCTTTGTACACATTTCCACATATTTAACTCGTTCAGTATCAAACAACTTGCGATGCATCTTTGTTTACTTCACATAAGTTATACGATTCTTTCCGCCATATGCCAAATCTTGTTGTTATGTTAACTCACTTTAGTTCAATGTAACTTTAACTCCTTCTGTCCTTATTTGTATGTCTTTCTGTCCGGTTCTGTAGCGAAGGAGTTAGGAATGCAATTCGTAGTCCGGCATACCGCGCTCGAAACACAGCTGCGGGATATTTGGAAGCAGACCGCCTTGCGCTGGTTTGTCATACAAAAGTATGAGTGCCGGTCGTTTAGAAAGCAATGGCAAACTGCTGAAAGTAAATTTGCCAAGAAATCATCATATCGATTTATTGGGTGAAAAATGAAACAAACAGATCCATGCAACAAGAACTCAAAATTGTAGAAGATTTAATTGTAGAAGAATGTAGAAGAAGTATTATGATAAATACAATGTAGGAATATGACACATTCCAAGGTGTTAATAGCACGGGACAAGAACACAGAGCTGATCTACGACTCTGATGATCGTGTTAGATGGCGAAACATGACCGCCTATGCTTACACATAATGATGATGAAATAGCACGGACATTTCTGAAAATATTATTATAGATGGAGGCGTACCGGAGAAGCACCTATGAGGAAGGCCATAACGTACATGGAGTCAAAATGTAATCGATAATCTACTCATGTCAGTAACTAAGGCAAGACATCTAGTTTATGATAGAGAGATATTTTGAAAGACTTTTACATGGCGGCATAATTCTGCACATGACAAACCACTAGATGATGATGATTAATTTAAAGTAATAGTTGCTTCGGATAGAACAATTTAAATTAACGTCTGCTCAGGCTAGAGCGAGTTAAAGTAGTAAATTCTTCTGACATAACTATATAAAGTAATAATTGCTTCGGACGTAACATGTTAAAGTAATAACTGCTTCTGAACAAAACTATCTAAAGTAATATCCGCTTTAGACAGAACGAGTTAAATTAACAACTGATTCGGATACAACAAGTTAAAGTAGTAACTGTTTCTGACAGAACTATATAAAGTAACAACTGCTTCGGACATAACTAGTTAAAGTAATAACTGCTTCGGACGCAATTTGTTAAAGTAATAAATGCTTCTGACAAAGCTATCTAAAGTAACATCCGCTTCAGACAGAACAAGTTAAAGTAACAAGTGCTTCGGATAGAACGAGTTAAAGTAATAACTACTTCTGACAGAACTACATAAAGTAATAGCTGCTTCTGACGTAACATGTTAAAGTAATAACTGCTTCTGACAAAACTATCTAAAGTAACATCCGCTTCAGACAGAACAAGTTAAAGTAACAAGTGCTTCGGATGGAACTAGTTAAAGTAACAACAGCTTAGGATATAACTCCACCCCCCCCCCCCCCCCCCCCACCACGCATATCCTTAGCAGGACATTGCAGTCAACACCAGCATTTTTAGCTGCTGTTGATGTCTTGGCAAGATTACGCTCAGTAGTTTGCCATTGCTTTCTGAGCGACCGGCTCACATACCACCGGAAGTAACCAACGCAACATGATCCGCTACCGATCTCGCACAGCTGCGTTACCCACGTGAATATATAGGATTACAGAGAAAGTCGTTAACCTCTTCGCCATGGAGACTGACATCTGATATAATTAGTTAACGTAACAACCTTCTGATTGAAAGAGTTAGTACCGATTGCTTATGACTGAAGGAATTAAAGTAATTAGCGCTTTCGGATTTAACGAATTAAACTAATAAGTTGTTTTCCCCGGATTGAACGAATTAAAGTAGTAACGGCTTTAGGATTGAAAGACTTAAAGTAATGAGTGTTTGGTATAGAACGAGCAATAACTGCACGCGGCTGTAAGAGTTAATCCGCCAGAAAGTAGTCCGGTTTTGATTTCTCCGCTCTTTGACTGCTTCATGTCAGTCTATACATATTTTAAAAAAGAAATGACAACTAATAAATCGAAATAGAAGACGCAAATCGATGCTCAATGTTGTTTAAAGCTGACAGCAAAAAGAGAAATATGAAACCTCACCGTTAATGACAAAATGGTCCACAAAAGGGCGATTCAAGGCTATCGCCCTGGCAAAGTAAGTTGTACACATTAGAGAGTGCAAGAGGACTTAACTAGAGGTTCTTAGTGGGAGAACCACAGATCTTGTGGTGAGCTTTCGATAGATGATATGAGTTTATGGTTATCATCATCCTGTAGCAGGTCGTTTGCAAAAAGTCGCCCTCAGTACAACTGGAGGAAATTTTTTTTTTTATTTGATTGTTTGGTTTTGAATCCCTTGCTAGTTCTCAAGCGCCGTCTCCCTGGCGAAGGATTTATCGATTTTCTCCGTAATCCCGTATATCCATGTGAGGGACACAGCTGCGCGAGATTCGGCAGCGGATCGCGTCGCGATGGTTACTTACGGGGTATGTGAGCCGGTCGCTTAGAAAGCAATGGCAAACTACTGAGCGTAATCTTGCCAAGAACATCAACAACAGCTGAAAAATGCTGGCGCTGACTGAAACGTCCTCTAAGGATATGCAACACACACACACACACACACACACACACACACACACACACACACACACACACACACACACACACACACACACACACACACACACACACACACACACACACACACACACAAGAAAAGAAAGTTCTCAAGCCTCGTGTCCACTCGTACCCAATATCTCTGCAATGTTCTAAGTCTGTCATCGTGCTGGTCGAACCCTGCCACTCGTGGCCAATATCTCTGCAATGTCCTATGTCTATCATCTATAAGGTCGAACCCTGCCACTCGTGCCCAATATCTCTGCAATGTTCTATATCTATCATCGTGCTGGTCGAACCCTGCCACTCGTGGCCAATATCTCTGCAATGTTCTATGTCTATCATCTATAAGGTCGAACCCTGCCACTCGTGGCCAATATCTCTGCAATGTTCTATGTCTATCATCTATAAGGTCGAACCCTGCCACTCGTGGCCAATATCTCTGCAATATTCTATGTCTATCATCGTGCTGGTCGAACCCTGCTACTCGTGCCCAATATCTCTGCAATGTTCTATGTCTATCATCGTAAAGGCGACCCCGGCCTCTTCTCCCTGGTACACCGACGTCCATCACTATTTCATGCCACTGTGTGTTTAATATGACCACAGCTTTTAGCTCATCATCATCATGTGCCATACCGGTGAGCGTTTGCGGTCATGTTTCGCCATCTTACACGAGATCACCACAGTCGTAGATCAGCGCTGTGTTCTTGTTCCAACCACGTTTTTCAGTTACCAAGACAAAATGCTGGTTATGAGCCAGTTTTGTCCAATATTCTGATTTTGAAGAATGCTAGGTTGCTGTTTCTCCTTGATCAACAACATTGTAACATCGCCTGTGTAGCATTTATATTCAAAAGCACCAATTTCTTCTGTAGTTATTGCGAAATCGTTCACCCGTAGATGCCACAGGAAAAGAACATACGCTTAAACGTGTTACTTTGCTTGCTTGCCGTAATTTCTTAATGCTGTGTAACCTCATGATGATGCTGATAACATACTTATTTTACCTCTTAGTATACATTGTAGCCTCAGTGGCTGACACGCTTGCCTGGAGACATGGTCAACTATCCACGGAGGTAGAATTAAAAAAAAAGACGTTGACCCGGTCTTCCTATTCGGCTCCGCACACAATAGATTCAAGAAAATGTTCTGGGGAGTAAAGCCGACCGGCTCGATATTGACTGTATGACCAGTCTAGTGCCATTTGGTCTAGAAACATATGGGAGTGGCACCATATAATCAGTACACTTCGGGCGTGTACAAGGGTCCTTTTCTGATTTGCACCTTTTCCTTGATGATCTATGTAGCGCCGTGGTTAGTATGCTTACCTGCCGCCCTGTTTTCATACGTTTAAATCCACATCGAGGCGTGTACTTATTAAAATCAAACTTGATTCCCAAGTAGTCTCCGCCTAAAATGGGTACCAACAAATGTAATGGGAAGTAAATGCGATCAGTTTATTAATAACCACATCACCAACCAAGTGCTGAAGGGTCTATGCAAATATTGGACCAGAACCATATGATTAATGCGCTTTCAACATGAACAAGGATCCGTTACTCATGTTGTATCTTCTCTGCCTTACACCCCCACCTCTTTTGTTTTCATTGCCTCAAAAGTCTCACCCATCTTATATTAAGTTCTCTATCTTATGTGTCTATTCTCTTGCTTCGTCACAATCTTTCTGTCATTACAGTGTCTATCCGTTCTCTGTGTTCTTGAGGGTCCAGCTTTTCCTTTTAATTTTGAATTCCAGACAAACGGGTTTCTATTTTAGGTTCTTATTGCTTTGCTCAATATCTTTTCCTCATCTCGCGATGTATCTTAGCATACACAAAGTTATTTCCAAAATCCTGACGCTGTGATCAGAAATGTCGGTATAGACAACATGAGTCACCCTGTTCGTCGGTTGCGCATATCCCCATTCTTGAAGATGCATGCTTGTAGTGAAAGATCTGATACGATACTCAGTATGCCACTCGACTGAGATGATACTAAGTAATACACATAGCAGTTTCATTAACAACGCCTTAGTTGTACAGTAACTGGTGTACTGGCTTATCTGCTCCATGGCTCAAGTTCAATCCTCTTAGGGAAAGGGCTGTTTCACTGATCTGAACATTTCTCGTTAGGCACAGTGGTTAGTGTCATTGCTTCTAGCACAAGACATACATTCACGGACAGTGAGATTCACTTATAAAAGTAGACGAAAGAATCGGGAATTATAGGGTGCACGAGACAATATTCTAATTGAAAGCTATTGTTACCACATTTAGGAGCGGTTGGCCGAGTGGCTAGAACGCGGACCTTTCTTCGGGAGACCCTGGTTCGATCCTTCTCTAAGGTGTCGAATTTGTTTCTGTCGAGGGAAAAAGGTAAAATCCTAACCTGCACAGTCAGCAGCGACTATACTAGCCAGGCGGCCTTAATTCCTCAGGCTCAAAGACCCCTCTGCCATACACCGCAAGGTACTATACTATATTAGCAGTAAATGACAGTTTTTGTTGTTGTTGACAGTTACCATATCAAGATTCGAACCAGTCTCCTCCAAATAACGACAGCGTCTAGCTGAAGGAACAAATGTACTTCGATTAACAGTCATCAGCGGTTCAATTCCCAGTAGTCAAGTCTAGGACTAAATGTGTTTTCGATCAATCGTGCTTTGGTTTCGACTGAGTCCTAGAGACTGGACACCAGGGATTATTATGATTGTTCTTGGGGGGAGGCGGGGCGGGTAAGAAAGACAGCTAGTCACCCGACAGAATTATGTCATAACCTAGTAAAAGCTACGCCTCACGTTTGCAAATCATGTGACAGTATTTGTGAGAGGAACCCTTTTACACACTGTAAGAAGCATTGCATATATCCTGCTGGACACTATGTTTATAGATTAGCCGGTACTCGGTATGTGGTGCGGTAAATATCACGCTGGATGCTTTTACTTCCCAATGCATTTCCTGGTACTTTTGTTATAGCTGGGTGGACACTGGAGCAAGGGTCAAACTTAAAATCCCGTTTAGGCGATAAACGAGCCAGAAGGTTTGCGTCCAGCCAGCGCGATGCCTTGGCTCTAAGTGTATGTCATGTGGTCACCTTTATCAGTGTTTCTTACCGTGGCTCAAAGTATATGTCATGTGGTCACCTTTATCAGTGTTTCTTACCGTGGCTCCAAGTATATGTCATGTGGTCACCTTTCAGTGTTTCTTACCGCGGCTCCAAGTATATGTCATGTGGTCACCTTTATCAGTGTTTCTTACCGCGGCTCCAAGTATATGTCATGTGGTCACCTTTCAGTGTTTCTTACCGCGGCTCCAAGTATATATCATGTGGTCACCTTTATCAGTGTTTCTTACCGTGGCTCAAAGTATATGTCATGTGGTCACCTTTCAGTGTTTCTTACCGCGACTCCAAGTATATGTCATGTGGTCACCTTTATCAGTGTTTCTTACCGTGGCTCCAAGTATATGTCATGTGGTCACCTTTCAGTGTTTCTTACCGCGACTCCAAGTATATGTCATGTGGTCACATTTATCAGTGTTTCTTACCGCGGCTCAAAGTATCTTTCTCGCGGTTACTTTATTGTTTTCTCACCGTGGCTCAAAGTATCTGTCATACGGTCACTTTATCATTTTCTCACAGCGGCTCAAAGTAATTGTTATGCAGTCACCTTCATCAGTGTTTCTTACCGCGGCTCCAAGTATATGTCATGTGGTCACCTTTATCAGTGTTTCTTACCGCGGCTCCAAGTATCTGTCTTGCGGTCACTTTATCATTTTCTCACAGCGGTTCAAAGTATCTGTCTTGCGGTAATTTTATCATTTTCTCACCGCGGCTCCAAGTATCTGTCTTGCGGTCACTTTATAATCTTCTCACCGCGGTTCAAAGTATCTGTCTTGCGGTAATTTTAGCATTTTCTCACCGCGGCTCCAAGTATCTGTCTTGCGGTCACTTTATCATTTTGTCACAGCGGCTCAAAGTAATTGTCATGCAGTCACCTTCATCAGTGTTTCTTACCGCGGCTCCAAATATATGTCATGTGGTCACCTTTATCAGTGTTTTTTACCGCGGCTCCAAGAATATGTCATGTGGTCACCTTTATCAGTGTGTCTTACCGTGGCTCCAGGAATATGTCAATGTGGTCATATTTATCAGCGTTTCTTACCGCGGCTCAAAGTATATGTCATGTGGTCACCTTTATCAGTGTTTCTTACCGCGGCTCCAAGTATATGTCATGTGGTCACATTATCAGTGTGTCTTACCGTGGCTCCAAGTATATGTCAATGTGGTCACATTTATCAGTCTTTTTTACCGTGGCTCAAAGTATATTTCATGTGGTCACCTTTATCAGTGTTTCTTACCGCGGCTCCAAGTATATGTCAATGTGGTCACATTTATCAGTGTTTCTTACTGCGGCTCAAAGTATCTCTCTTGCGGTCACTTTATCATTTTCTCACAGCGGCTCAAAGTAATTGTTATGCAGTCACCTTCATCAGTGTTTCTTACCGCGGCTCCAAGTATCTGTCTTGCGGTCACTTTATCATTTTCTCACCGCGGCTCAAAGTATCTGTCTTGCGGTAATTTTATCATTTTCTCACCGCGGCTCCAAGTATCTCTCATGTTGTCACTTTAACAGTATGCTGTTACATTATCAGTGTTACTTGGTTGCTTGCGCTCGCTGGCTATAAACTCAAGCGTGAAGTCCTGTATGTCGAATGAAGACATCCTGTTGTCCAACATCAGTGTGATGTCATACCGGACTGAGGTTTGCATGAGTATCCGTTGTCCCGTGTCTGGCTTATTGGTGTGCAGACTGGTGGTTCCTCGCCGTGCAGGCAGATACTGTCCGACTTCGGAAGAATCAACGATCCTACTAAGTTAGCTAAGACCCCGAAGGGACCAGTTGCCCAAGACGAACGACTAGGACGTGTTAGTAGGTCTTGGCCAGTATAAAACCTGGCCCTGGTGCCTTGGAATCACCTCTGCGTCCCACTTGAATGTGTCTTGAGGCGGTCCAGTCGTCACATATAGAATCCACCGCTTTCACTGATTATGATAAGGTAGCCGTCATTGTAGTGAACACATTAAACTGGTGTGTCGTCTGCTTACGACTACCATTTCGAAGTTCTTTCTGTGTATTGGGCTACACCGCTTTGTGTGTGTCGTTCGTTTACGACAACCATTTAGAAGTTCCTTCTCTATATAGGGCTACACCGCTTTGTATGTGTCGTAAAACAGGTACCCGCCTTTGCTCAGATATGAAGAAGGAGAAAGATGTGCAGGAAGAGAACTGTTAACTCATATCTAATAATGCCAGAAATAATTAACAGGCCATTTTCTTCTCATTTAGGCTTTATGAGTATACGGTGCTAGCTCTATATTTAAAGACCACCGGACACTGGATGGATGAAGTTTTCACTATGACGTGGAGCCTGTTTACTTCACAGAACACTCCCAGGTGTCTTTTTTAGACTGGGTCGAACGGGTAAATAAAAAAACAAAACAATCAATAACAATAAAAAAAACTGTTATATAGATGGGATTCGAACACATAGCCACAGAGCAGACAGACTTGCCTGGTAGACAGTGTGCTACCGTTGTTCTGTTAATACTCCTTTAACATATACATGAGCGGACAAGCTAAAAAATATCTAATGGCAGTGGAAATGTGATTTCTGATCCAATTGCAAAGAATGCCATGAACAGATAGAAAAACCAATGAGCAAGAACTACAAGAAACAAATAAAACCGTAAACTGATTAGAGAAATTAGACGTAAACAGTCAAGATTTTGTTTGTAAAAAGATTGGATAATATAAACTGGAGAACTTGATGACTACTGGCAAGATGAAGAGGAAAAGAACAAGGAGTAAACAGAGAGGAAAACATTTACATCAGTGGTTCTCAACCTTTTTTGGTCTTTACACCCCTTCACCATATGTTCAGAATGTCATCCCCCAACCCTTTCACGTTTCCTCCCTATAAATTCTCCCCCACCCCTACACAGTATACCTAAAAATGGAAGCTAAATGTAATAACACATACTAGAACAAGTCTAGACGTCTACATAAACAGTGATTTGTGGGTCTACTCACGTTATAGTACGAATTCCAGAAGGAATTACAGAAGTACAGAACCGTAAAGTATTGAGGGAAAAACAATATCAAGTAATCTTTTCTTGTATTAACGCTATCTTGAAATAATCTTAATTCCCCCCTGGAAATCCCAAACTTCTCCCCCCCCCCCCGGGGGGGGGGGGGGGAGAAGTCCCCTCCAGTTGAGACCCACTGATCTACATGTTTTGGCCACATGGCATAATCGAGACACAACACAGAGCTAATGCGTGATTTTGGTAATCGTGTTAGATGGTGAAACACGACTGTTCTCGCTAATCGGCACGGTACATGATGATGCTGAGTCTATTTAAAAAATATTATAATTCCCAATTATATCGGAGTACCTATCTAAACTTATCTTTCTAATTATTATAAATGGTTTATTTTCTTTTGCACACATGCATGTTGCGTTGTCATCATCAGATACATTGCCGATTGGCTAATGTTGCTCTCTGGCTAACTCTAACGACTTGTATCAGTTCGTGTGCTGACAACCTTCCGTGCCCTGTGACAAGAATGTCAAGAACTTCCTCTCGCTGACTTCCTGTATATTTCTTTCCACACATGTTTCTACTTGTCACACTATTTTGTAGTTTTTGTGTTCTTATAATGTGGCCAAAAATGCCCCTTTCTAACGCCTGTGATATGTTTCCTTCGTGTCTTAGCCTCAAAATCGTTTAGCTACGTTTTGACTGTCCAAGGAATTGTCATAATTCTTCTGTAAAGCCACATCTATAAAGGTTCTAAGGAAATTTTCCTTTCTTGCTTATTAATTGTCTAGGAATCTCAGCCATATGTTAAAAAAGTTCCTTGTCACATACAAGCATTCTTTTGCTAACCTCCGAACCTTGAGTGTTGAATTTATACATTAAAACACATTATTATCAAAAGGGATGTGCCTGTCACACTCGACTGCAATTGGAATCTGTTTAGTTTAGTTTAGTTTAGTTTAGTTTAGTTTAGTTTAGTTTAGTTTAGTTTAGTTTAGGTTAATTTAGTATCCTGATGTCTATGAAGGTTTCCACTCAGGCACTGAAACCGTTGCTGCAGCGATTGATCTTGAGGACGCATACAACAGAGTACCACTGGATTTTTTAATGTTTCAGCTTCTTGAACTAGACGTAAGTCCATTCCTCCTTAGTTGGATCGCTGCAGCCCTCTACCAACGGAAAGTAGTTTTTAGATGTGGCAGTTGGACTTCGGAACTAACAACAATATATCCTGGCCTACCACAGGGATCACCATTATCTCCGGTACTGTTCAACGCCTACACAGTGAGAATCACCAGTGAGCAGATCACTGGACCTGGCAGGACATTGTCGTATGCCGATGATGTTTTAGTGTATCGTCAGGGTAAGGATAGAGAGGAGGTTGCTGTGGAACTACAAACCGAACTCAATCGCATAAGTACTTGGTGTGATGAAGCTGGGGCAATGGTCAACCCAACAAAGGCAACAGTGACTTGGTTCTCGTTGAATAATCATATTGTCAACAATCCAACACCAACTGAATTACCTGGGGATACGGTTTGATCGAAGCCTTGCTTATAATGTGCACATAGACCAGGTGATAACAAAGGCCAAGCGGGGTTTGGCAGCGATGCGGGTGATGGCGGCAGCAAACTGTGAGCAGCGCCATCTATGTCTACTGTACGAGGGGCTGGTCATGTCTGTTTTGGAGTATGCAATGGCAATCCTGACTGGATGGAAAGGATACAGAATGAAGCTATGCGCATTATTCTTGGATGTACAAGAGATACAGCATGCAGGGCGATGCGCTACCTTCTTGATTTTCCAACCATTGAAGAGAGAATACAAGTTTGCAGGGCACGCGCCTACCTCAGAATTAACGCAAACACACAACATCCACTGCATAGTGAAATTAGGAAGGTGAAGGGCAGCAGGTTAAAAAGAGGACGGTCGTGGATGGGTCAAGCCGAAGACATTCTTCAACAGGTGTGTTCACTTGAGGACTTAGAACCTGGAGTGGGTGCAAGTGCCAACAGATTTCTGCACATCCTTTTCAGTTTGCATCCAACTAGATAGAAAATGCAGACAAGAAAATCCGGCTGCTGTTGAGGCTGAAGTACAAGCGTTGATTTTCGAGAATTCGCTAGACGGTGACGCGGTCATCTACACAGATGGGTCGGTCGTCCGACATGTGAGAAGCTCATGGGCCTTTACAGCTCGGGCCGGAGGGAGAATTGTGAAGGAGGACTCTGGTGCTTTCACTGAAACCACAAGTAGCCTGACCATGGAAGTCATGGCAGTAAGTAAAGCAATAACATGGCTCGAGACACAGACATTCACTAGGGCTTGTTTCCTTAGCGACTCAATGAACATGATCAAGAGGATAGAGGAGGGGTCGATCCGAAGAGAATGGTTGCTGCCTCTGAAGCGGTCTCGGCTGGCAAAGATTAGTTTCATCTTCGTGCCAGGTCATACGGGAGTACAAGGAAATGAGCGGGCTGACAAGCTCGCAGGTGAGGCTACTGTGGGGGGGGGGGGGGGGGGGGGCGGACGCGCCATGGACCAGGCTGACATTCTGAATGCTCTACGAGAAGTGAGACTTTTGCGAGAACCAAGTGATGACTGTGAATCTACAACAATGGCCAGACTGCGGGAGCAGCAAATTAAAAGAGGGGTGGCCAAACAAGAACACTACGCAGGAAGCCAAAGAAGATTGATAAACCAACACAGAACTGGCGTCGTTAGCCGCTACACACTGCGGGATTTGCTGAGGAGGGGATCCGAGCACTTATGGACTGAATGGTTCGATGTGCAACGAGGATGATCTGTCGACTAACTAACTAACTAACTAGTTTAGTGTAGTCGACGGATCAACATCACGGCACACGGATGTTACCCATAAGTGCTCCGTTCTACTCCTAACTCAAGCCTGAGTCTGGATAATCTCAGCTCAGTGCACGAAATCCGTAGCACCGGCAGTGATCTTGAAATACGTTGGGTAGATTTTTAACTCGAAATTTTGCCTGGGCAGCGCCGTTAGGCTACTATTTTTCTATTTCCAACTACCAAGGAATTTATTACGTGCGCAACAATATAAACGGGCGTCCGATCTCACTCCCAGAGAACAGGGAAAATTTTGTTACTAGATGTCCACATGAAAAAATTGCGGCCCTCACCAGGGCTTGAACCCGGGACTCAGAGGCGGACACCATACCTTGAGACCACCCAGGCCCCCGAATCTGTTATTTTATTTAACATCTAGAAGAGATTCGTTAGTTTTATTATACTCACAATGGTTTTCATCAGTTAGATAAAGGGATCTGCCAGTTTAAATAGACTGAGAAAGGTTGTCATTAGTCTGTCAAAGTGATCCCCCAGTGTCACTATTGCCTGGCAAAGAGATCAATCTGTATGTATAGACTGACAAAGACGACGGACATCATTACCTACTGTCAAAAATGTTCACATATTTTCCTTGACTGCCAAATCAAGCCACAAATACATTAAAAAAAAAAAAGTTGCATGTCCTTCACAGGACGTAGCAGTCAACTCCAGCATTTTCGCTGTTCGTGATTCCTGGGTAAATTTTACGTTCAGTAGTTTGCCATTGCTTTCTGAACGACTGGCTCCTATACCTTTTTCGAAAAAACCAGCAACGCTGTGTTTCGAACCCGGGTATACAGGCTCACAAACCGCGTTCGCAAGCCCTTAGCCACAGACAGACTATAATAAGGACTCGCCAGTTTCATTAGTCTTCGTTCGCCACTAGTCAGTTTCATGTAAGGGGTCAACATCCAAAAGGGAGAAAAGTTTTACCAAACTTCCAAAACCGTATATAACTTGTACTAAATTGTCAACAAAAACAGTTACGTTTTACAAGACAGTCACCCAGGTTCTGTTAATTCCCAAGAATGTGCTAAGAAGTCCACAATTTTCACTGTTTATTTTTTTTAATGGTGTCCAGGATACCTGCTAGTTTAAGACACACTGCACTAAACAAGCACACGCCAGGTTAAGACACCATGCACTAAACAATCATATTAAGAAAACATTTCACAACGCTACTTCCATTATGAGTCCTTCTTCAGGTGCTATGAAAACATTTGCACCATCATGTTCAAAATGGAATCTGCTGCACGAGTGTTTAACAAATGCAGAATTTTCCAATTGGAGCAGCTTAATGTAGATAAATTGGAATTAACACGCGACAAATAGAAGAGCTCATATAAGTTCGACACGCTCATAAATTTGGCAAATTGCAATGGATAATGGGGGGAGAGATTCTGCAATCAGTTAATAATCAGTTCTGTCATCAGGACATAACTATAGATCAAGCAACACACCTTCTCTTTGTTAAACTGCCTTGCAATAACCTCAACTTGGCATATTGTCGGGGTCAAACGGAAAAAAGTGCTTCTATCAGAAATCACTATCTACTTTGCCACCTAAGATGATCGAATCCCTTCTAAAATAAATCAGTAGCCGTTAACCTGATGCCACGTCAAGATTGCACTCTACCGTTTTGATTAATTTCCGTTGCATGCTTTACAAACTGATAAATTATCTATTCTCATCACCACCCATGTGAATATTATCATTATCGTCGCTTTCAACATTTCGTAAGTAATTAAAAAGAAAAAAAAAAGGAAAAAAAGTTTTATTTCACGTCACAAACTAGCTCTTAAAGAATACCGTATGATGGGTCGTGAGAATCGAGCAGTATGCGCATGCGTAATAGCGATTACAATATGTCTGCCCCACTATCGACTTGCACAGTGGAAAAGCAACGAAACGATATTCATGTTTTATTTTTTTTCCCAAGGCTAGAGGGTGGGAAATCTACAGAGAACTGATGATTTGGTATGAAGACAGTTGATTGAGTCAGTGGAGTGTGTATACATGGGTAGAACCATTTTAAAAATGGAATAGAGAACTACGTTGACAATCCATGAAGTAGGAGACATGCTGGATGGACAGTTAGATTATGACAACAGGTGACTGACAATTTTTGAAACAGATGTCAACATACATCACTGTGGTGCATACACAATTGTCCATGATGACCTCCATTATAGGAAAGTGTGCTGCAAACGGATCCCTAGGCAGTTTAGGATGGTCATAAGCGAGGTAATGGAGGCGGTTCAAAGCTGGTTTAAAGCCATATTCAAAAAATATTCCCTAGAAGGCGTCAACAAGCAAGTGAACAGGTATACCAAGAGTGTTGCCAGGCAGGGGGACTATGTTGAGAAATAACAGACACGCACCTACGCACGCACGCACGCGCGCACACACACACTCACAAACACACACACACACACACACAGAGTTTCTGGTTCGCAATATTGTAAAACAGTCAATCGTACAATTCCTGTTACTTTCCCCTCGTATAGTTGCTGGAGTGGACCATACTGTTATCTGCCAGTGCTGTAGTGAGTGTAGAGACCAACGTCAGCAGTAAAACAGCTGTACCATGAGGGCAGAGGAACGTTGACTGCCGATCAGACGTGTGTACCTCGACTTTTGATTATCGTAAGGCACACCTCTATCTAGGTTTATTTATAGGTAACTCTTCCACAGCCTAGGGGAGATTTGACCATGCCAGACAGAAAGACAAGCAACAAAATTTCGGGTCAATGTCTTTGAATCGCTTTCAAGCTCGCAATAGATAATTGTCTTTGGAAGACATTCAGTATACATGCGAAATGTATGCCCAGTTCATCTGATCTATGGGATTTGCAGAGCAAATACAATAAAAGAACGTAAAACATCCTTTTATGCGCCTAGAGGGGTATTGGGTACGTGATACTAGCACCATTTGCTTTATAGACAAGTTGAAACTCGATAGGTAAAGTAAGTAAAGTAAAGAATACTAGCACACGCCTTGTGACGGATGGACCGTTCGCGAACGCATAAATAACATACATACGGACATATATATATACATGTGTGTGTGTGTGTGTGTGTGTGTGTGTGTGTGTGTGTGTGTGTGTGTGTGTGTGTGTGTGAGGTCTTAGTCAGATATGACTGAGCTACCACCGTATGACAGTAGACGGTACTATCTACTTCTGTTAGCGCCGAATGTTGGGCGGCGCTTACGAAACCCGACACCCCGCATTGTGCCAACGGCTTCGGGCGGTAGAGCGCAAATGGGAGGGTGCAAGCTTTATCCTAGTGTGAGGAAATGACACCTAAAGACTAAATGTCATGGCAGGGCAAACCAGGCGCTAAACCTTGGTTGGTAACTGGTGTAGGATCGAAGCTCCGACAGGTGGACAGTTAGAGCATTGCTTTGCTGCTCCGGCAGTTTCTGCAGTTTGCCTTGTTCCAAGTGTATTGGTGTCACCTTTCCTCTGGAGTAAAGTAGACAGGCCGAGAGATGGATAACACATGGTTTCTGAATTCAACCCAGGTTTTGTGTTATGGAGAGATTACTCCTTTTTATAAACTGTCGTCTGTCAAGACGGCAAGGTGTCAGTCATATAGCCATTTTATTTTCAGGAGTTTCCTTAGACAGCCCATGATAATATAGTTAAACTTTTACAGATGTCGTCTGCATGCTGTTCGGATGTTACAGGCGTACAGAAGAATTGGTAGGTAGACTACACATCTTCAATGTGATGACTAGTTTGGTTTGTCTTAGATCTCAACTCGTGTATTTTAGTTTTCGAAACCTCATACAGGCTTTGAAAATTTTGATGTTCACTTTAAAAACAGTATAGTAAGTTAGTCGCGGTTCCAACTTCACGGCAAAGAGTTGCCACATTATGCCCCTTTTATGGGCCTGTGAATATCACACACATGCCCCTTACTGCCCCATGTTAAAAGTGGAACAGACAGGAGTCTCGACAAACCAACAGCCCGCACAGGTATACTATACATAATACCGCTACCAGAATGCCAACACAAAAGTCCTCCACGAAAAATGCAGTTCATAGTCGATGCAAGCAGCAATCTCTAGATAAACAACAGCATCACATTATTGCATAAAGCATCCAAGTTAGTTCAGCGACCGGCTATCGGCCGCCATTTTTCTGAACATGCAGTTCACGTTACAAACAACCGCGGACAGATCTAAAAGCACTCCACATGAAATTCACAGCTCACAGTGTTTCTCCACGCTCTCAAATCAGTAGCAGAGCGACAGAACCATGCACTACCAGTCCAACACGAGGAAAATGCGTAAGCAAATCGCAGTCACATGTATACACATTCCAGAGGTCTTAACAACTCAACCGCCTAGCCTCCATGTTGGGGACCGAAAGTCATTATGGCAGGAGCTTTGTGTAGTCAATAGTTGGCTGCGCTGATAATGCCATGAACGCTGACAGGCGAGGGTTAGACACCTGCATTCCTTGTCCACTAACAGAGGAAGAGACTGACCACCTGTCCTTCCTTGCACTTAGCCCTACAGAATAGGATGGCCCTATCACATCACAGGTCCATAGTAGATTCCCGCTTTTTCTTCTTATCGTCAGTACGAAGTACTAAAGAGAGGGTGCTAATATAAGAAACGTCGTATAGACTTCCTTCTCACACGACTACTGTGAACTGAAGTCACATCCATCAGCAATAGGAAAATACTTGTCTAAACAAAGTGGAATTTTAAAAAGTTGCATGTCCTTAACAGGACGTTGCAATCAAACACAGCATTTTGTGGCTGTTATTAATCTACCAAACACTTTTAGTTTAATAGTTTGCCTTTGATTTCTGAACGACCGATATCCCATATCATTGAAATAAATGCCACGCGGTCTGCTTCCATATCGCTCTTGGCTAATTTCGATTCATCGACTCGGTGTCACAGCCTCACCTAGAGACGGTACCAACATAAAAGTAAGAGATACTGGCGAAGGGAGAGTACTCCAGCAAAAGGGAAAGAACCGAGTCACTCGAAGGCTTGAATAATCCAAAGCCTTCTCGAAAGACCGGTCAGTGTGTCCACAGCCCCGTGGACACTGATGGGGCCCGCCGATTGCGGGGTCCACGAGAAACTCAGAGAGAGTTGCCACCCGTGTCGGATTGCGACACGTGTGGAGAAGGTCAGACAGGGACTGGACATCGAGGAAGCAACAGGGCTTACCTTAAGGGGACTTGATAGTAGACCCAATTGTATTTAAGGGTCTTAGACATATGTGTAGATAGCTGCTAGAGTTATTGTGTTAACCATGTTACATTATAAACTCCTGTGATACGCAATGTATTGAATGCTGGCTTGTGAAAACTCGCTTCGCCAGCGTACTATAATATGTATGTAAATAAATGATGCTAAATTGTATCTAACGGAGTTTGTTGCCTGTATGAGCCCGAGTTTCAATCCCCTAGAGATCTAGGACTGTGACAGGCTATTTGGGGGCCAAGCCGGTTTTGGCGATTATAAGCTTTACGTTTCAGAACAGCTAATTTGGGTTTGCCAAGTAAAAAAATAATATATCAACTTTAACACATGACAAAGTTAGAAACTTTGCAGCTATCTGTAAATAAACTATTATAGTCCCTCTTCAAAAATATTTCAAATCATGATAATGTTTATGAAATTTGACGTGACTGTGACAATTACTATGACAGTTACTAATTTTTTTTTATTCCAACAGCAGATTGTTCCGCGAATTATCGTATGTATGTAACCTGTACTCCAGCAGTGGCGAGGAAACAAGACTACATTCGAGAGCTCAGGGAAAATAAGATGAGTTTCATTTCATGCTCATTACATCCCTAAGTGGTACTCCTCATCCTCATTCATTGATGTAACATTTTTCTATGCATTGAATTTTTATGTATATGCTAATATTATAACCAAGTATATCTGCTCATATAAATTTGAAGGTAAACATTAAAGGGAATTAACCAATTTTTGTAACAGGCTATTTTTCAAAGGGATTTAATTTCAAGAAAGTAAATAATAACTAAAGTACAAGATGTCAACATTAGAACAGTGCATTGAAGCAGGTATTAAGTTAGGATATAAAGAGGAAAAACTTTCAGAATGGGCACAAAAGACACATGCGGAAAATATTGCACGAGAAGAAAGAGCAATGGAACGAGAGGAGAAAAAGATGCAGCTGCAAATGCAAGCTGAGGAAAAGAAGATGCTAATGGAGCTGAAGAAAGGAAAATGCAACTGCAAGCTCAAGAGAAGAAGATGCAGATGGAGCTTGAGGCTGCGACCAAGCAAGCCCAATCAAATGCAGAGACTCAGATAAACCTAAAACAAATGGAAATTAACTCCAACCTAGAAATGTCAGTAAACAAAATTAGAAGTAAAGAAGATGAACAAAAATACAACAAATATAAAGGCCTTGTCAAAGCATTTTGTTCAGGAGATTCTATAAGCGCATACTTAGACAACTTTGAGTGCTTGATGACTCACCATCAGGTCGCAAAAGTCGACTGGTCATTTATTTTGATGAGAAATTTAGCTTTAGAGCCCTTAAAAGTGATAGAGACAGTTCCGAAAGACATGAGGAAAGATTATGATTATTTAAAACAGAGAATACTCCAACATTTTTCATTAGATACAGCTGGCTATCAACTACAGTTCTCAAAATTATCACCTTCACCTAACCAAACTTTCATTGACTACGTGTCTACAGTTCAAGATATTTGTACAAAGTGGATAACCTCAGCTAAAACAAATAACAACCATGATAAGTTGAAAGAGCTAATTATAATTGATAAAATTATTAGCACTATCCCAACACCTTTTTCTAAATTTTTGAGACAAATGGATTGTAAAACCATCCAAGAAATAGAAAATAAAGGGAGCGCATATTTTGCAGCGAACCGCGATATTTTTCAGCTAAACATGAGCCAAAATGAAACAGCAGCGGTTACGAACACAAAATATTCGAAACCAAATGAAAATAGGTTCAAACAACGCTCTAAGGTCACAAAACCAGTCATGTGCCAATATTGTCATCTGATGCACGAACAGTTTGCGATGTGTGACAAATCACCAAATTATCCACATCATCTCCAAAAGGTAGTGGAAAAACAAATGAACAAGAGGAACGCATATCAGAGAGCGGCTAAATGTTATTTTTGTGCGAGCTATGGCATTTTTCTTCTGTCTGTGAGGGGAGAAAGAGGATGAAGCAGGCCAATGCCGCATTGATAGACACTTCCTCAGATGAAGAAATTGAACAACAGAACGAATGTGACATCCAGAATGAAAGTGCGAGTGAGTCAGGCAATGCAGTAGAAATCATCAATACCATCTCTGATAACAAATGTAACACCTGTAGAAAATTTCAGCTTGATACAACCTTGTTATGTGGCCACACAATACCCGTTTCTAACGAAATGGCCAACGCAGCATTATCACCAACAGGCAACTTAAATTATTTAACAGGTTTTGTTAACAACAAACAATGCACATTAATACGAGATTCCGGGGCGACTCTTTGTGGGATTAAGAAAACATTAGTTAACGACAAAGACTACACACACAAATACGTAACGTGTCGCACATTCGCAGGCACGATTGAAAGATACCCCCTAGCACTAGCCGAAATTCGGACACCTTTTATATCAGGACAAGTGCTATGTGCAGTACTAGAAAGTCCTGCCGCTGAAATCATCCTTGGGAATCTTCCCAACATAAGATCTTGCTCTGAAAAGGAAATCAGAGAATGGGAACAGAAAAACTGTATCCAAAGCCAAACAGCGATTCCAAAGTGAAAAATCACGCATGCTTGTCTCAAACTGCCAAAAGCACAAGGGAGACAACCAATGACGTAATTCGAAATGAATTCACAGAGGTGCAGAACACAGGGGCGGTAGAATCTTTCAATGCTACCATCAAATTAACACCTCGAACTGAGGACGCCATCGATTCACAGAGTAATCAGCCTTTAAATGTGCAACAACACACTCAACACACAAATATAGTAACAAGACAGACAACCCACAAAACCCACACTGACCAACTTCAGGAAGCACTACAAATAATTTCACCTAACATTACCACCACCAAATTGATAGAAGAACAAAAAGCAGATCCAACTCTTTCACCATATTTTCGGCTAGTAGGATTAAAGCCAAAATTAACGAAAAACGCTTCTTGGACATTTAAATTAAATAATAATGTTCTAACAAACCACGATACAGCAAGTGGTTCTACCTCAGTCACATCGTGAAAAAGTGCTACATATAGCCCATGACTCACCTTTCGGAGGTCATATGGGTTACGAAAAAACCAGGGCCAGAGTCCTGAGCCAATTTTATTGGCCTAAATTTTGCCGTGACATAAAAACCCACTGTAAATCATGCGATACCTGTCAGAAATTAATCAAAAAGGGTAAAAACCCTACGGCAGAAATTCAATCAACCACAACTGCCTCGAGGCCATTTCAAATCGTGGCGGTTGATTTAGTAGGTCCTTTGAATCACATCTCAAACAAAGGAAATAGATATATTTTTACACTTGTTGATTGGTGTACAAGGTGGGCAGAAATGATTCCATTAAAATCTATCTCCTCTAAGGATGTGACGGACGTATTATTACAGATATTCTCCCGTTTTGGCTTTCCGGAGAAAATAATATCAGATAGAGGAACGCAGTTCATATCTAATGCCACCCAATCGGTAACTAACTTACTAGGCATAAAACAATGTTTTACACGTCCCTATCGACCGTCCGCGAACGGAATTTGCGAAAAATTAAATGGGGACTTAAAACATATGTTATCAAAAGTGACAGCTGAATATCCAGCCGATTGGGATATACTTCTCCCAACGGTGCTGTTCGCATACAGAGAAGTCCCACAATCAAGCACGGGGTTCTCTCCGTTCGAATTGATATATGGAGCGAACCCAAGAGGACCTCTCACTATTTACAAAGATATAATATCACAACCTGTAAACACCCAATTACCAGTTTCCACCTATGATTTGGTCACTGACACCAGAGACAAAATCATTAGATCCTGAATTCTAGCCATAACATCATTACAGGAGAAAGGTTTTAGGTACAGGCAGTACGCCAACAAAGGGGCGAGAACGATTGTATTACAACCAAATCAAGATATTTTACTATTACTACCTGACAAGAGATATTTACTATCAACCTCTTGGCAGGGACCATTTAAAGTTGTGAGAAGGATTTCGGAAGTTGATTACGAAATTTCTTTAAATGGAAAGTTAAAAATATTCCATGTAAATATGTTAAAACCATACTATTCTAGAAATGACAGTGACATGAACAAGCAGACGCAGATAACAGATGACAATAACCAGACTGACAAGAATGACACTGCGACAAACGAAGTATCGTTAACGACTCATTCTTGTGACAACGAGGACGACGAAAACATATTTACAGTACCGACAATATGGGATAACGACAAGTACGACCACGTTAACGACACATTGACAACTATTAGTCTCGACGACGACGACAATGACATTGAAGACAATTTACAAACAGTAGCGTCAGTAATAAATCAGACGGACATAGACAATACAGAAATTCCAGTACCAACTATGAACGACGACAGTACTCTGAATGACTACAAATCTCTGACACTGTGACACAACAGCAGCGACAAGACATTTTGTCTCTTCTAAACGACTATAGAACTATCTTCTCAAACAAACCTGGACGAACTGACAAGATAACACATTCAATTGTGTTGACAGATCTGACACCGATCAAATGTAGACCATATTAAATTCCTTTACATGATAGAGCAAATTTAGATAAAGAAATTTTGGACTTGGAGAAAAACATAATAATACAGAAATCTTTGTCCCAGTATTCTTCGCCAATTGTCCTGGTGAAAAAGAAGGACCAAACCATTCGTTTGTGCACAGATTATAGAAAATTAAATACCATAACCACCACAGATGCTAAGCCAATGAACAGCTGTGAAGACCTCATCTTGAATATGTCTCAATCATCATTATTTTCTAAGCTTGATTTAGCTAAAGGTTACTGGCAATTGCCATTAGACCCCTCTTCAAGACATATAACAGAAATCGCTACACCCCTTGGGTTGTACGAATGGAGATATCTTCCGTTTGGTCTCAAGAACGCTCCCGCCACGTTTGTTAGGTTAACTAGACTGCTATTGCACCGCATCAAGGACGTGCAATCTTATATTGATGATATATGTATCCATTCTTCAAACATGACTTCTCACTTACTTACACTCAAACAAGTCTTTAACCAAATTTTTCTTTTCGGACTTACTATCAAACCTTCCAAGGTTGAAATAGGCTATAAACAGATAGACTTCCTAGGTCATAGGATTTCCGAAGGCAAATTGTTGACAGATGATAGAATCGTATCAAAAATTCTCAACCTACAAGTTCCAACTACTAAAAAGCAGATTAGAAGCCTATTGGGTCTCATAAACTATTATGCCAAGTTTATACCAAACTGGGCAGAACTCACATCAGTTTTTTCTAATATGTTGACAAAAGATCATCCAGAAAAATTTTGTAAGAGTATCCGCTTAGAGGATGCAATGTGCAGATTGAAATTGATTTTTTCTAACCCACCAGTATTAAGATGAAAGGAGACGAAGCCTTGTTACAAACCCACCAGTATTAAGACGAAAGGAGACGAAGCCTTGTTACAAACCTTTGAGAACAAAATTTTAAGACGCATCTTTGGACCCATTAGGGATACACAAAGTGGAGAGTGGAAAAGAAGAAGTAACAAAGACATTTATGATTTGTTTAAGTCCCCGCTAATCACTGGTATCATGAAGGCTAATAGACTACAATGGCTGGGGCATATAGAAAGAATGGAAGATAATAGGGAAACAAAACTCGCTTACACTCAGGAAATAAATGACCGTAGACCCCGAGGTAGACCAAGAAGGCGGTGGAGAGATAATATACATACAGACCTACAAGCACTTGGAATCAACGACTGGCAAGAGAAGGTCCACCAGAGAGACGAATGGAGACAGATTGTATTTGCAGCAAAGAACCTCAATGGCTCGGAATGCTGAAGAAGAAGAAGAAAGAAGAACCAGTATTAAGATTACCAAACATAGATATACCTTTTATTTTGACTTCAGATGCCAGTGCTATCGCAATTGGAGGATGCCTGATGCAAGAATATCAGGGTTTGCGACATCCGATACTCTACGTAAGCCGCAAGCTGAGAAAGGCAGAGATCCATTTCTCGACAGTTGAGTTGGAGGCATTAAGTCTGCTCTTTTGCATGCGTCGATTATCTAAGTTCCTCTTAGGTTCGCATTTTGTTGTCTTAACCGATAGTTCGCCGATGCTGGTACTTAAGCAAGGTGTGCCAAAGAACCATCGTTTAGAAAGATGGTGTCTTCTTCTTCAAGATTTCGACTTTGAAATCCGCCATATCAAGGACACTGATAACATTATTGCTGATTTTTTATCACGGCAAGCAAATGCACCAGCAGACGAACACTAGGCACATTAATTAGTCGCCATATAAGAAGCTGTGATATTTTAGTCTGTTGCATAAACAGTGTACCTCTACACCTACTAGAGAACTTTCATTCAGAAGTATCAACGCCCAAGTGAATAGGTTACGTATAACACCCACGAACATAACACTGTGAGAACCCTATATTACCAATTGCTAAGGTGATAAAAACAATCCGACCAATATATAATGTCTGTGAAATGATTCCAACCAGTGAACTGACATTCATCTGTAAAGATTAAGAACACTGCATACTCGCTATTGCTAAGAAACTTCGCAAACAACCGAAAAAGGACTGCGTCGATTACAACATGCAAAGGACTGCTATATTAACTGTTAACATTCATGGCACTACACACGGACAACAGGAGGACAACACACGTCATCGTTGGATTCGTTTAGTTACTTAATTAGTTATTTATCAGTTAATATGTATTAAACTGTTATTTAATTATGTATATAAAACATGTCAACCTCTCACTTATATATTTGCTATCATAATATTACCGATATTTCCACTCATACGTAAAATATTCGTGCTATACAATTTTTTTTCCTATGTAAATTATAAACCATTTTTTTGATTACACGTACAAAAAGTATTCGTTACCTTAAAGGGAACATATCGCCTAATCCATTTTTCTAAGGGCAGTAAGACTTACCTCAACTTTATTTATATATTTTAACAAAATACTATTTTGTATGAAAGGTGTATGAATGGCAGAGTGAAAGAATTAAATGAGAGAACGATATACTGAGCGGACAAATTGTACGCAAAACGTATTTATTTTAATTTGTCTGCGTCTTTCATGTAAAAATGTATTACCTGTCTAATTATTAATGCATGTTTAGGAGTTAATACACTACATCTAAGCACCACTGCTTGGAATACCCGATCATGCATTACACATTGGGTTAATTCATGACAAGGGATATCCCAACTCGTGACGCTTGGAGATAAACCACACAATCAACACACACTCTATACAAACTTAAAACTGAACACGAACAATTAAAGTGCAGTCACTTTATTAGAAACAGCAACATATCAATCAATACACGAACAAACCAACAGGAACACGTAGTCAGATGTGATAGAACAACAGCATAGCTACATATTCAGCATTATACAACATACGGGAGTAAAAATGTATCGAAATACACACAGAACAAGATGTTGCAGGTGTACTTAAATAGCCAAGACATTTGTCTTGTTAGAACTCTCTTACACAGAGTTTTAATATCTTGGTATCATAATGGATACTTGAGAAGGGCGCGGTTGTAAAAACAACTGGGAAACGTCACGGAACTTCGGTCAGATAAGCATGTTTAAGAACATATAAGAGAGAAACCTCTTCAGCAATCATCTTAAAGTGGGGTATGGGAGAATACATGAGTTGGTGATGCAGATATGTCAGTTACCAAGTTACTATCCACGAAACTACAAACACCGACTTTATGTGATCCTGTGACAGAATTAGTACAGAACTAATTTACCTTATAAGAACCCATCAAAGCAGGGGGGAGGGGAACTCCTGTCACAGCCTCACCTAGAGATGGTACCAACATAAAAGTAAGAGATGCTGGCGAAGGGAAAGTACTCCAGCAAAAGGGAAAGAACCGAGTCACTCGAAGGCTTGAATAATCCAAAGCCTTCTCGAAGGACCGGTCAGTGTGTCCACAGCCCCGTGGACACTGATGGGGCCCGCCGATTGCGGGGTCCACGAGAAACTCAGAGAGAGTTGCCACCCGTGTCGGATTGCGACACGTGTGGAGAAGGTCAGACAGGGACTGGACATTGAGAAAGCAACAGGGCTTACCTTAAGGGGACTTGATAGTAGACCCAATTGTATTTAAGGGTCTTAGACATATGTGTGGATAGCTGCTAGAGTTATTGTGTTAACCATGTACATTATAAACTCCTGTGATACGCAATGTATTGAATGCTGGCTTGTGAAAACTCGCTTCGCCAGCGTACTATAATATGTATGTAAATAAATGATGCTAAATTGTATCTAACGGAGTTTTTTGCCTGTATGAGCCCGAGTTTCAATCCCCTAGAGATCTAGGACTGTGACACTCGGTGTATCGGGGAATTATAAAACTACGCGTCTCACTATCACCTTATCTCCTACAAATGGGTAGTAAGTGGTCATATGGAGACACAACTACAATACACTCCACACGGTTCGGAACCATAACAATGTTTCATATGCACACATTTTCTTCTTCTGCTGTAGTATTTCACTATGAATAAATGAGCCAAAAATAAATGGAAATTATTTTTAAAAAGTCAGTTTAACAAAAACACAATCACAGGTAACAGAATGGACATTGTGTTGGCAAAGTTTTCATCAATAAGGAAATATAAAGACACGAGAGCACTACTATACATGTATTTAACAAGTACTTACCTAGAAGTAAGTCCTAATCTAGAAGACGCCAGTGTACCACCCTGCTCCAAGGAAAAACCATCACCTTGTGCACTGTGAGAAGAGAGGATTAACAGATGTGAAGTAACAACACAGTCATGAGTAACAAGATGATAGCAGGTATGAAGTCACAATACAGCCAGGGTCAAGGTGATCAACAGATATGGAGCAACAATACAGTGAAGAGTATCAAGATGATGAACAGATATGAAGTAGCAATACAGTGAGTAGTATCAAGATCTCGGGAAGGTTAACCCGGTCAACAAATGCCCGCAGAAGTCGGATGTGTCGGTCTAAAGGCGCAAGAACGCAGCTCTGCTGTAAACTGGCACAACGCAATCACGTCCGAAAAAAACTCCGGATGAATGCAGAAGAAGGAGAAGAAGTATCAAGATGATGAGCAGATATGTAGTAACAATACATGCATTAGTATGCGAGAAACGAAAAGGGAGAATCTAGATGCAAGACCTTCATGTTATATTGAATATATTTAACTAGCTGACCCGGCCCGGCTTCGCCCAGACCCTGGTGGGGAGCATCTCATTTAATTCATATAAGTAGTCATATAAGTACTCGTTCCCGTTACCGACTATCTGTCTGTCTGTCTTTCTGTCTGTCTGTCTATCTGTCTGTCTGTCTGTCTGACCCGGCCCGTCTTCGCCCAGGCCCTGATGGGGAGCATCTCATTTAATTCATATAAGTAGTCATATAAGTTCCCGTTCCGACTATCTATCTGTCTGTCTGTCTGACCCGGCCCGGCATCGCCCAACTCCTGGTGGGGACCATCTCATTTAATTCATATAAGTAGTCATATAAGTTCCCGTTCCCGACTGTCTGTCTGTCTGTCTGTCTGTCTGTCTGTCTGTCTGTCTGTCTGTCTGTCTGTCTGTCTGTCTGTCTATCTATCTATCTATCTATCTATCTATCTGTCTGTCTGTCTGACCCGGCCCAGCCCATGGTGGAGAGCATCTCATTTAAATTATATAAGTAGTCATATAAGATCCCATTCCCGACTATCTGTCTGACTGTCTGTTTGTCTTGGGTAAATGGAGGAGGGAAGAGGGAGGTGGAGGAGGAAAGAGGAGGGAGGAGGGGGAGGAGACAGGAGGAGTAGGGAGGAATAGGAGGGAGGAGGAGGGATTAGGAGGAGGAGGGAGGAGTAGGGTGGAGGAGGAGGCGAGGAGGAGGGAGGAGGAAGAGAGAGAAGGGGGAAGGGAAGGGGAGG
>JACEFZ010022578.1:0-75480 GCA_014155875.1 Cepaea nemoralis
AAAAAAAAAAAAAAGGGGGCAGCAGCAGGGGTTAGAACTCTCTTTACAATACAAAACAACATGTACCGAGGGCCACGGTTGTGTGGGAGCTAGACGCTCGCCTGCTTGATCACAGGCTCGGATAAGAACCAGGGCGAATGTTTAGAGGCAACCAAAGACTTACAGTACAGTATAACTAAACACTCCCTTGCCTGGGACCCACACGACGAACGGAAATAGTTGACAACTGAGAAGTGAATTAAAGACAGAGATGAATGCTATTGCGAGAACATGGAGGTAGCTGCAGAGAAGAGGGGAAGGGGTAGGGCGGCGGCGGGTAGAGCAGAAACTGGACGACAAACAGAAACTTCTCATCACAGAACGCCTTCAATATCATCTTATTTCACAATCAACGGGCGTGTCTGTAACACAAGCACTGATACTACGGCATTGCCACATAGTATTCACACATGATGATGATGGTTAGACAAGATCGGGAAAACCCGAGAGGTAAAAGCACGCATAGGCACGAGTGCGCACCAAGGTAAACAAGGGAGTGACGTTGTTTGATAACAGAGACGGGGAAATGGGCATCAAAGGAGAAGTCATATGGTGAAAGCTGTGGCATAAATTGGAGTGGCTTGGAGCCTACTTGTGAAGGAAATGAAGACACGACCTAGACGGGAGGAGAAACAACGAAAGGACAGAATGGTCATCCCCAAGGTGACAATTCGTGTTATCTGAATCCCGACAATGGAGTTTAATTAGGCAGGTCAGTAATAATAATATTACTAATATACTTAATACTTAACTTATCTCTGTATTTTGTGATCCTATAGTTCGGATGCTGACCTGATAATAACAGGCACTTTCGAGGGAATCACCGGCAGATATTGTAACTTGACGTTGTAACTCATTAAACGACATTGAACTTGTCAGCTATTAGTCCGGATTCAATCTATCACGGTTCACAAGGTTGATCATTGTTCCTGTTGCTCCATATTGAGCCGACATTCGTTTTACCAACATGTTCGTTGCATATTGTTTTCCGTCATATCTGAGGAAGCAACAGCTTGCTGGCAGGCATCAAATGATTCCCAATCGTTCTCCAATGTAAATCGAGGCGCCTGTTACACGCCTAAGGCGTGTTGGGCATATACAGCTAGACCAGTATGTGTATAGACCACACGACACTCGGTGGCTGATGTGGTCAGTATCGTACCGGTTACTTTTACTTCCCAAGACATGTCCTGGTGTCCACTGTAAGCTCGGACGTCCTGGGTGATCATGTATATTAAAAAAAAAAAAATGTTAAACTGCCTTGATGCGGATCGAACCTAAGAGCAGCGGTACGGCAAGCTTCCAATGTGGCGTTCCCATGTCCGTTCGTTGTGCACGACTAACCAGCAGGAGAAAAACATTCACGGGTATTGATGCGGTCTCATGGAAGTAGGTACATTCCACGTATAAGTCAGTCAGTCTTCGTTGGTCACCGAAAATGGGGACGGGGCACGAGTGGGAATGTCCCAACAACAATGATGTTGATTCTGCATTTCAACAAACATAATATAAGCCAGTGGGTGAAGTAGGGGTAACATCCTACTAAGGGAATGTCCATCCCTAGTACACAAAGACTGGGACGGTGAAGAAGGCGGATGAATCTAAATAGATCAATGGCTTTGGAAGCGAAACAGCAGAGTGTGTGGCACACGTGAGGCGTGTTCAGGACACGATAGTGAACATGGCTGGCTATCGTGGAAGAGATTGGGACCTCACCACGTAATATCCCAAAAACAGCAATAGTAATTCTACAAGAAAACAGCGATACGGGTAATTCTTGGCCCCCTGGAGATGAGCCTGATGTAAATATTCACAAAGAGACAACTCCTATAGTGAATAAGGAAGTGCATTATGACGAATGTATCCCAAATTCTTTTGAAAGGGTGCACATACTGACAATAACCAACCCGAAAAGTAGAAGTCTAAGAATTGTTATGTGGAACGTTTTTGTTTTTTGTTTCATATCCTTTACAGGACATCGCTGTCAACACCAGCATCTTTCAGCTGTATGTTGATTTCTTGGCAAGATTACGCTCAGTAGTTTGCCACTGCTTTCTGAGCGGCCGGCTCACATACCCCGTAAGTTTCCGATGCGATTCGAACCACTGCTGATTCTCACCGTCATCACGTCACCGACGAGAGTATACGAGATTATGGAGAAAAGTCATAACCTCTAAGCCACGAAGCCGGCTATGTGGAACGTACGCACCCTATATCAAGCACGGAAGTTTGATAACCTTATTGCCGAAGCAAAAAAACATGAATTTAGATATTTTAGGCGTATCCGAGACCATATGGACAGATACAAGTTATATAAGGAGAGAAGATTACATATTCATTAACTCAGGAGGAGATCATCACGAAAGGAGTAGGAATTTTAGTAAAACAAAATTTAGAGAAAAATATTAGTGGATTCTGGACTCATAAAGATAGGATGAGTCAAGAATCCACTAATATTTTTCTCTAAAAACGACTCAAAGAAAGAAAGCAAAGAACACTCCAGAGTATATATTAATAGATAGAGAAATACGTCACATGTGCAGAGTTGACAAAGAAAAGTGGTTGCAGAAACAATGCAAAGAAATAGAGGATCTGGAAATAAAACACAACTCGAAAGAATTACATCAACATATAAAAGGATTTACAAAGAAGAAAAATGATATAACAGGAAAAGGTTGTATCAGAGGAAAAAATGGAGAAATTATAATTAATAACACTGACATAATAAAAAGATGGACAGAGTACACAGAAGATTTATTCTGGGACAACAGGGTCAATAGACCAACATCGTATAATACTCAAGATGGACCAAAAATATTAAAGGTTGAAGTAGAAAAGGCTATTAAAATGATGAAAGAAGGAAAGACTGCAGGTCCTGTCAAGATAACAACAGAGATGATAAAAATCCTTATCCAGCTGTGGCATTGATACTATCACAGAATTATGTAATGACTACTATTGAACATCCCCAAGGACGTGAAAACATCTATTTTTATCACACTACGGAAGAAGCCAAGAGCTGTTGATTGAGAAGATTACAGAACTATTAGCTTAATGAGCCACATAATAAGATACTACTCAAGGTCATACAAGAAAGAATCCAAAATAAAATAAATGAGGAAGTGCTGAAGAACAATTCGGGTAGGGACGCAGAGGTATTTCCAAGGCACCAGGGCTAGGTTGTATACTGGCCAAGACCTACTAACACATCCTAGTCGTGCGTCCTGGGCAACAGGTCCCTTCGGGGTCCTGGCTAACGTAGTAGAATCGCTGATTCTTCCGAAGTCGGAGTATCTGCCTGCACGGCGAGGAACCACCAGTCTGCACAACAATAAGCTAGACATGGGACAACGGATACTCGCGCAAACCTCAGTCCGGTATGACATCACATTGATGTTGGACAACAGGATGTCTTCATCCGACATACAGGACTTTACGCTGGAATTCACAGCCAGCGAACGCAAGCAAGCAACAATTTGGGTTCCGCAAAAACAGCGGCACCAGAGAAGCAATTATATGTTTGAGGGTGTTAATTTTTAAAATCTATAGAAATTCAGACAAGTATATATGTTTGTTTTATATACTACAAGAAAGCTTTTGATAGAGTACAACATGAACGACTAATTACATGCCTTCAAGCTATAGGGGTAGACGGAAAGGACATCGGACTTATTAGTAACTTGTACTGGGAACAAGTGGCATTTATTAGATGCGGAAATAACTATTCGTCGCCTATAGAGATAAAAAAGAGGAGTACGGCAGGGATGAGTAGTGTCCCCAAGCCTCTTCAACCTATACACAGAAAGAATTTTTAAACAAGTTGAAATGCCTGGACTCAGCATCAATGGAAGAATCATAAACAATCTTAGATATGCTGACGGTACCGTGTTACTAGCAGTAAGTGAGCAGAGTACATACCTAGGACCCTAGTGGAACAAGTAAACAGGCACAGTGCAGAATGTGGCTTAGATATTAACATCCAAAAACAAAAACTATGATAATTAGCAGTGAAAAGGGAAGGTCATCGATGAACATCACTGTAAACGGGGAAATACTAGAACAAGTAACAAGTTTCTCCAATCTTGGACATATATTAACAGACGATGGCGGAAGTAAAATAGAAGTGAAAAAGAGAATAGGAATGGCCAAAAATGCTTTCAACAGCATGAAATCAGTATTAACATCTAGAGAGATTAATAACGCATTAAAAATTAGAATTGTCAAATGCCACGTATATTCAACGCTACTGTATGGCGCGGAAGCGGGGACATTGAACAAGCAACAAGAAAGTCGCATAGAATCCCTGGAGATTTGGATATACAGACGAATAGGTCGTATTTCATGGAAACAAACACAATTAAATGCAGAGGTTCTAGAAAAACTGGGAATGAAGAGAGAGTTGATGAAAGAAATAAAGAGGAGGCAAGTGAAATATTTCGGCCATGTTAAAAGACACGGTACTCTTATAAAAACCATACTGGAAGGCAAGGTTGAGGGCAAGCGAGCAAGAGGTAGACAACGATACAAGTGGAAAGATATCAAGAGATGGACGAACATCAGCCTGACAGTGTCATGAGATCGCCATGAGTTAACCAGATAATAACACCGACGGTTGCTTGGCGTATATTTTCTAGGCCACAACAGTCGTACTAACAGAGTAAACACAGCTGCACGGGTTACATCGGGTCAGCCCATATACACATTTGGTGGTGAGTGAGAAGGAAGGGATACAACGCGTTGGCAGTTCATAACAGTTAAAATCACATATAATTGCCCGCTCAGGATATGGAATGGTTCCGTTTGTCATCTATAGTTCCGGACATCAGACGGAATGGAGGTTTTTACTGTTACCACATGACAGAAAGTTGAGGGCTTGTTATTGAAAACAGTGGAACACCTGCCGGACATGAACAACGTCACGTGCACAATGTAAGCTTGTTTGGAAAACCATGATTGGCAGCTTGGTATCGAAACTCTTTGTTGGAACTCGACAGTAACTCTCTAGATTGTTTTGGATGTCTAAACCAGTGATGACAAATCTAACATTGAGGGAGCCAGAGGGGGGATGGATCCCTGACAGGGGATGATCTGCCAATGTGCCACCTGTGTGGGGGCATAATGGATAACGTCACGTGGCCAACTTTGGTAGTTTGCCATATAAACCCGAGTTGGGACCAACTAGGGGAACTTGAAAATGTGGATTTAGGCAGACATGCTTGTCACTGCAGCAGTGAGAACATCTAACGTGTGAAGGAAATATTTGATTTAGTTTACACGAGCCTGTATGGCTACCATTAGATGTAATTTAGTGTAAACTGCAGTGCTGTAAGGTATAACCTATTATAATATATTAGTTCTAATTAATATAGACTGTGGCCTTGTTACACTATAGTGTGATGATTAGCACTGTTAGTGGAAACTAGTTAGAGTAGAATAGTGATATTAGCTCTGCTAGTTAAGAATAGAGTACTGATGGATAATTGGGAGACGGGGAACTTGCCCGCTGGGGTTTTGCACTCTGTATGGGTCTTTCTTTGTCATAGCCTGATTCGGCTCTAGGTGGGTAGCTAATCTGCTCTATGACGAAGTCTAGTTAGCTAAAGATCATTAAGCAAGGCGATAGGCTTACACTCAGCCGAAAGGATCAGTGACTAGTACTATCACCAGATGTGTTGTTTCTATCCTAGATTCCCTACCAGATCCAAGGAAACTCAACAAGTTTTTGGGAAAGAATTAAATCCCATTCGGAAGAACACCAGTTCAACAATCAATAAAGTTGCATACAGAACGTAACTAAAGCTAGAAGAAAGTTGATTCACCAAAGAGAGTGATGATTACTGATGCACCACACAGCATCAGACAGTAGTAACGAACTGAGAACATTAATTATAATAGTTACCTAGTGTGATATAATCTCGTGTAATAGAACACAAGACATGATACGTGAGGCTAGATAGACACGAGTGAGGATCAATCACATTAACAATTAACATTAATGACTGTGTACACACTACAAAGGACTTGTGCATTTTTTTTAAGGAACGATAGGAACGGACATTGTGTAGGGTGCAACCGGTCCATGATTAACTGTTAATACCACCGGTGTCTATTTCGGATGATCATGAAATTGGATTACCAGAGGTCTACAGAGGCAAAGCAGTATCCGGCAAGATGGTTTCGGCACTGGGTGAGATGTACATGTTCTGACGTAACGTGCTGTGGTCTATCCTTGCTGGGATTAGCTGACTGGGTTGTGGTCTGAGAGTCTGATTCTACACACTTTATAGAACACGTCACACATTTTCTTCGCATACACGTCTCATACACGTTACACTTTTCTTTTAATAAATTAATCTTTATTAATTTCTAGAAGCAAGAGTTGTTGAGTATGTTGCGTTGGGAAGTATGAGAGGGGGCATAGTACGACAGTGAGAGAGTGATAGGAAAAGGTGTCCATAGGCTGATGGAGTGTGTTGGACGGAAGCTGGTGGATTCTCCAGAATATTGAGAGGGAAAAAAATATTATAATGTGAGTGTCGACTCTCTTCACTCCAGGGACGACACTGTAAAGGAGGACACGACATTATTGGGGGCTCGTAAACGTGATCTTTGGACAGCTGGATCTCTCGTAAACGTGATCTTTGGACAGCGGGATCTCTCGTAAACGGGATCTTTGGACAACGGGATCTCTCGTAAACGGGATCTTTGGACAGCGGGATCTCTCGTAAATGGAATCTTTGGACAGCGGGATCTCCCGTAAACGGAATCCTTGAACAGCGAGATCTCCTGCAAGCAGGAACCTTTGACAGTGGGATCTTCTGACAACGGGGTCTTTTGACACGGGATCCTTAGTTATAAGAGGGAGATATCATTTTGGAGAATCCAGCTAGAGTGAATGTGGATAGGGGTTAGGACTAATATCTTGCCTGTTCACACTTCACACGTCTGCATAGGTCTGTGGTCCTGATTCTACTCTTGTCACTGAGTGAATGTGCTGTGTGTGGCAATATCTAGATTTATAGTACTTGTTCATATATCTGTATAGTAATTTGCAGTTATATTGTACTAGACCTGCTAGCTTACCTCTCTGTATAATGGCCACCCCTAAACTTAGCACGTTAGAATTAAAGGCAAAGGGGGAAGAAATGGGATTGGGGGGTTCTGCTCTAACGGATTACATACAGGAAGTGGAGAGAGAGTATCGTCAAGCAGAACGGGAAGATCGAAAGGCCGAGCTGGAATTGAGAAGGATGGAGTTGGAACAAGCAGCTAAGAAATTGGAAGCTGAGCAAGCAGCTAAGAAATTGGAAGCTGAGCAAGCAGCTAAGAAATTGGAAGCTGAGCAAGCAGCTAAGAAATTTGAAGCTGAGCAAGCAGCTAGGAAATTAGAAGCTGAGCAGGAAGCACAGAAAAGGGAGCACGAGTACCGGATGAGGGAACTCGAGTTGAAGAGTCAATCTAATGGAGAAACTGAGGGAGCAGTTGGAGGTTCCTCCATCCCAGGATCAACACCAGTAGGTGGACATGGGTACCATGCTATGAAGTTTCCTTTGGCGGTCTACGAGGAGGACAAAGAGAAGATTGACCAGTACCTTCAACGCTTCGAGGCTATGTCAGTTGCTATGGGTCTGGAGCGTAACAAATGGAATCTTAAGCTATCCCAGGGATTACGCGGGACCGGATACGAGGTTTATACTCGCCTGCCACCAGGACATGAGAACAATTATGACGAGTTAAAGACGGCTCTGCTGAAACGATTCGAGGTTACGTCACATACCTACCGGAAAAAATTTCGAGCAGCAAAACGAGAACCGGGGGAGTTGTTTGCCGCCTACAGTTTGCGTCTAAAATCTTATCTCCATAAGTGGATGGATTTGGCTGGATTCGCACATGACTATGAGAGTCTGGAAGAGCTCATGGTGGTCGACCAGCTGAAGAAGCAAATGTCTAAACCTCTCAGGACGTTCCTGGGAGAACAAGGAGCGGAACGTATTGACCTCGTGACTAAATTAGCAGAACGGTTCGTCGAGGTACATGGGGAGGCAGGGGAAAACCTTTCCACCAACACCAAAAGTCAAGAGAAAACATGACAAGAAGAAAGCCAAAAACTCAGGAACCAAAAAGTGGGAACCTTATGTGCAAAAAATCAGAGGATAGTTCAGAGAAGAAGAAGGAGGGAAGCAAGAGCACTTCAAGCTCTACACCTAAACTACCGTGGTCGGAGAAGTGGTGTTCAATTTGTAAGTCACCCTCTCACAATACGAGGGACTGCAAATCGAAGGCTAAGAACCTCACTTTGCAGCATGTCAAGTGACGTCCAAGGAGGTTGTCACGAAAATGCCAAGGTCAACAAGGAAGCTCGCCACCAGGAGAGCTCACTCAAGTCTGGCACTAGAAAATCTAGGACAGGGAAATGGTGCAACCAATGCAAGTCAAACACGCACAATGCTATTGATTGCAGGGGAAAGTCAGGAGACACTCAATTCGTCGTGTGCTCAGGGAAACCTAAGGTGGAGCCCACCGAACAGGTCGAGGCCGAGGAAGAGACTCCAGACAGGAAAAACCACCTGTAGTGGAATTGGTAGAGGTTAACGGTCGTCAAGTGGAGTGTTTATACGACACAGGACTGGACGGGGAGGCCGTGATTTCTGCGGATCTGGTACATCCAGAACAATTCACAGGTGAGACATTGGATATACAGCCTGCACAGAAGAGTGCTGTAGTCATGAAGTTGCCCATTGCTAATGTGGAGATTCGGTCAAGGTACGTCACCGGCACCATCAAGGCCGCTGTATTGACCGATCCCATTTTCCCAGTCATCCTAGGTTGATGGTATGTCTTTCTGGGAATGCCCAGGGAGCCAATCCATATGGGAGCAATGCAGACTCGCTCTCAGACGAAAACGGAAGAGGCAGACGCAATTGTGACTAACCCAATGCCGGGGGAGCTACGAACTGCCCAGAGTGAGGATGATACTTTACGTCCTTGCTACAAAAAGCTGCAGAAAAGTGCTGATCCACCAGGACGGGGGCAGTACTACATGAAGAATAGGATACTCTACAAGAGAGCAGGAAGGGGAGACAACCTATACGGTCAGTTGGTCGTCCCAAAAGCTCACCGGTCCCAAATTCTTCATATGGGGCATACCATCTCCTTTAGTGGACACATGGGTATTGCCGCCACCATGCAGCGGATTTCCTGCCACTACTATTGGCCGGGAATGACAGATGATGTGCGTCGGTATGTGAAGTCATGCCCTGAGTGCCAGAGGGTGGCACCAAAACACTGGACAGCACCGGTGGTGTTGGGTGAGATGCCCATCATGAACTCTCCTTTCGAGAGGGTAGCCATCGATATCGTGGGTCCACTTCCCAGGACTAGGAAGAGGAACGTGTATATACTCACAATGGTGGATTGCTGTACAATGTGGGGTGAAGCCATACCGTTGACCACGATTGACTCGAAACGAGTGGAGGACGCACTGATGGAGGCCTTTACCAGATTAGGCTTTCCGGATCAAATTCTGACGGACAATGGATCTCAGTTTTGTGGAAAACTCATGGAGGAGGTATTTAGGGTGTTTCACTCTAATCACATACATACCAGCCCTTACCACCCTCAAGCCAATGGACAAGTGGAGCGTTTCAACGGCACGTTGATGACAATGCTCAGGAAACTAGCACAGGAAAAACCTGATAGGTGGGATGAATATATCCCAGCAGCACTCTTTGCCTATCGGGAAGTTCCTCATGGCTCAACAGGACTACCACCCGCTATGTTGCTGTTTGGTCGTCCAATCAAAGGACCGTTGGAAGCCATGTTGAGGAGTTGGGACTGAAGAGGGGGACGTCAGAAGAAGTGATCTCATCCTATCAATACGTGGAGGAACTGAAAGAAAAACTCCACAAGGGATGGACTCTGGCAATCAAAACTTGAAAAAGGCCAGGAAAAGACATGCGGCTTACTACAACCGTAGGTCTAAAGAAAGATCTCTAGAGGTGGGAGATAAGTCTTGTTGCTACTCCCAACGGGAAACAACAAACTGGAGATAGGTTGGCAAGGACCATTTCCCGTGGAAAGGGTGATATCCAGAACCAACTATCAGATCCAGATCCGGGAAAGTCGAAGATTTTCCATATCAATCTCTTGCAGAAATACGAAGAGAGACCCGGAGACAAGGCAGCTCACCTCATGGCAATGGCAGTTGCAGTGGAGACAGAAGTGGGAACCAGCGAGGGCAGGGAATATCCCTTGGTACACCAGGAAACCTATAGGATGTGCAAGTGAACCCTGATCTGACCTCCCAGGAGAGGGAAAGGATAACCCAGGTCTCAAGTCTCTAAGGAGATACTGACTGATAAACCAGGACGAACGAGGTTGGTTGAGTTCGAGATGACTTTGACCACACAGGAGCCTGTTCGCCAAAAGGTTTACCCAGTGCCATTCTCTAAAGAAAAGGCCCTGGAGGAGGAAATACAAAAACTGCTGGAGGATGACGTGATTGCACCATCCACATCCCCATACAATGCGGGGGTAGTTTTGTTACGCAAACCAAGTGGAGAACACCGGTTGTGTATAGACTACCGACTTCTGAACAGTCACACACAATTTCAGGTGGAACCTTTGCCGAATCCAACTCAGTTATTCGCTAGGCTCCATAAGGCTTGGTACTTTTCAAAGGTGGATCTGAGTCGGGGGTACTATCAGATACCAGTCAAACAGGAGATTCGACCACTGTTAGCTTTCAGTACACCCAGTGGACACTACGAATTCAAGGTCATGCCCTTTGGACTCAGCAACGCACCTAGTGTGTTTACACGCATGATGAGGACTTTACTAGATCCGTTACAGGATCCGTCCATCATCTCTTTCATGGATGATATTCTGATTTCCAGTGACAGCTTGGATGACCACTTACAATCCTTGGAGAGAGTGTTTAATAGGCTCAAGGAAGCAGGGCTTACTGCTCGTCCAACCAAGTGCATGATTGGTTACCAGACTCTGGAATTTCTAGGTCACGCCATCACTCCAGGACACATTGTTCCAGAAGAGAAGAACCTGGAGAAAATCAGAAATGCACCTAGACCAAAAACGAAGAAGGATGTGCGATCTTTTCTCTCGTTGTGTGGGTTCTACCACAAATTTATCCCACATTTCACTGACCTGGGAGCTCCGTTGACGGAAACCTTGAAAAAGGGATTCCCGACCAAATCATTTGGACACCAGAATGTGAGAATGCCTATAGTCAGTTAAAGGAGGCCTTGGTCAGCAAACCTGTATTACAGCTCCCTGACCTTTCCAAATAATTTGTGTTGAGAACAGATGCGAGTGCGATTGGAATTGGAACCGCTTTGTTACAGGAAGGAAAAGACGATGCTTCGGTTTTGAAACCTGTGGCATACGCAAGTAAGAAACTTCTACAGGCGGAGAGGAATTATTAAACCGTCGAGAGAGAGTGCTTGTCTCTCGTATGGGCAGTGCAAAAATTTCAGCCCTATTTGTATGGAGTTAAGTTTCGGGTCCAGTCGGATCATCAGCCCCTGATGTTCCTGGCTACTTCTCAGAAGCTCAACGCACGTTTGATGCGGTGGTCGTTGTTACTTCAACCTTATAATTTCACAGTAGAGTACATTCCTGGGAAGGAAATGTTGGAGCGGATTTCTTGTCAAGACACCCAGCTCCTGAAGAAGAAGAATGAATCATCTGGATTAAACTCATGGTGGAAAAGAGTGAGATGGACTACTCTCTTAAGAGGGGGCCTATGTCACGAGATCGCCATGAGTTAACCAGATAATAATACCGACGGTTGCTTGGCGTATATTTTCTAGGCCACAACAGTCGTACTAACAGAGTAAACACAGCTGCACGGGTTACATCGGGTCAGCCCATATACACATTTGGTGGTGAGTGAGAAGGAAGGGATACAACGCGTTGGCAGTTCATAACAGTTAAAATCACATATAATTGCCCGCTCAGGATATGGAATGGTTCCGTTTGTCATCTATAGTTCCGGACATCAGACGGAATGGAGGTTTTTACTGTTACCACATGACAGAAAGTTGAGGGCTTGTTATTGAAAACAGTGGAACACCTGCCGGACATGAACAACGTCACGTGCACAATGTAAGCTTGTTTGGAAAACCATGATTGGCAGCTTGGTATCGAAACTCTTTGTTGGAACTCGACAGTAACTCTCTAGATTGTTTTTGGATGTCTAAACCAGTGATGACAAATCTAACATTGAGGGAGCCAGAGGGGGATGGATCCCTGACAGGGGATTGATCTGCCAATGTGCCACCTGTGTGGGGGCATAAAGGATAACGTCACGTGGCCAACTTTGGTAGTTTGCCATATAAACCCGAGTTGGGACCAACTAGGGGAACTTGAAAATGTGGATTTAGGCAGACATGCTTGTCACTGCAGCAGTTAGAACATCTAACGTGTGAAGGAGATATTTGATATAGTTTACACGAGCCTGTATGGCTACCATTAGATGTAATTTAGTGTAAACTGCAGTGCTGTAAGGTATAACCTATTATAATATATTAGTTCTAATTAATATAGACTGGCCTTGTTAAACTATAGTGTGATGATTAGCACTGTTAGTGGAAACTAGTTAGAGTAGAATAGTGATATTAGCTCTGCTAGTTAAGAATAGAGTACTGATGGATAATTGGGAGACGGGGAACTTGCCCGCTGGGGTTTTGCACTCTGTATGGGTCTTTCTTTGTCATAGCCTGATTCGGCTCTAGGTGGGTAGCTAATCTGCTCTATGACGAAGTCTAGTTAGCTAAAGATCATTAAGCAAGGCGATAGGCTTACACTCAGCCGAAAGGATCAGTAACTAGTACTATCACCAGATGTGTTGTTTCTATCCTAGATTCCCTACCAGATCCAAGGAAACTCAACAAGTTTTTGGGAAAGAATTAAATCCCATTCGGAAGAACACCAGTTCAACAATCAATAAAGTTGCATACAGAACGTAACTAAAGCTAGAAGAAAGTTGATTCACCAAAGAGAGTGATGATTACTGATGCACCACACAGCATCAGACAGTAGTAACGAACTGAGAACATTAATTATAATAGTTACCTAGTGTGATATAATCTCGTGTAATAGAACACAAGACATGATACGTGAGGCTAGATAGACACGAGTGAGGATCAATCACATTAACAATTAACATTAATGACTGTGTACACACTACAAAGGACTTGTGCATTTTTTTTTAAGGAACGATAGGAACGGACATTGTGTAGGGTGCAACCGGTCCATGATTAACTGTTAATACCACCGGTGTCTATTTCGGATGATCATGAAATTGGATTACCAGAGGTCTACAGAGGCAAAGCAGTATCCGGCAAGATGGTTTCGGCACTGGGTGAGATGTACATGTTCTGACGTAACGTGCTGTGGTCTATCCTTGCTGGGATTAGCTGACTGGGTTGTGGTCTGAGAGTCTGATTCTACACACTTTATAGAACACGTCACACATTTTCTTCGCATACACGTCTCATACACGTTACACTTTTCTTTTAATAAATTAATCTTTATTAATTTCTAGAAGCAAGAGTTGTTGAGTATGTTGCGTTGGGAAGTATGAGAGGGGGCATAGTACGACAGTGAGAAAGTGATAGGAAAAGGTGTCCATAGGCTGATGGAGTGTGTTGGACGGAAGCTGGTGGATTCTCCAGAATATTGAGAGGGAAAAAAAATATTATAATGTGAGTGTCGACTCTCTTCACTCCAGGGACGACACTGTAAAGGAGGACACGACAGACAGAATGTACAGTCAGGGCAAGAGACAGACAGTGTTGAAGATCTACTGCAGCCAACCTTCATTGTGGAGACGGCACCTGATTGATTGATAAGCCAGTAGTGTTGAACTGCTCCGTGGCGAAGAAGTTACGGACGCAGTTCGTAATCCCGCATACCCGCGTTCGAAACACAGCTGTGTTGGTTTTTTATGGTATGGGTGCCGGTCGTTCAGAAAGCAATGGCAAAATACTGAACGTAAACTTGCCCAGGAATCATGAACAGCCAATACATTCTGGGGTTGACTGCTACGTCCTGTAAAGGGCATGCAACTAACTTAAGTGTTGAACGGGATATTAATTATTATCTTTTATTTCCACAAAAAGTCAAACATGGTCAGTGGTTTTTATATGTGTGTGTGCGTGTGTGTGCGTGCGTGCGTGCGTACGAGCGTGTGTGAGTGGAGGATTGGCGGCAGCGCAGCGGATGACATGCTTGCCTGACAGCCAGTAGCGATGAGTTCAAATCCTCTTTGAGACGGGGCTTATTACAATACACCTGGGCTCCCAGATCAAGCCAGCATCAAAATGGGAACCAGGAACTTGTGTGGGTAGTAAAGGCGGCCGGTAGGATGATGACCACACGGGCCATCAAGTGCTGACTGGTCGATACAAACATGTGCTCACTATCATATACCCAATATGCTCCTAGAAGAGTCCTCTCCTTCCTGACCTATTCTTCTTTCGTCCTTCATCCCCAATTGGAGGATAGGCCCTCAACCAGCTCATCCTTAGCCGTTGTGTCCTGTGCAGCTCCCGCCATGTCCTCCCCCCCCCCCTCCGATATGATTTATATCTGTCCCTAATTCTCTAAGCCGTTGTGTCCTGTGCCGTCTGGTGCAGCTCTCGCCATGTCCTCCCGATCTGATTTATATCTGTCCCTAATTCTCTAAGCCGTTGTGTCCTGTGCCGTCTGGTCAGCTCCCGCCATGTCCTCCCGATATGATTTATATCTGTCCCTAATTCTCTAAGCCGTTGTGTCCTCCATGTCCTCCCGATATGATTTATATCTGTCCCTAATTCTCTAAGCCGTTGTGTCCTCCACGTCCTCCCGATATGATTTATATCTGTCCCTAATTCTCTAAGCCGTTGTGTCCTCCATGTCCTCCCGATATGATTTATTTATGTCCCCAATTCTCTAAGCCGTTGTGTCCTGTGTCGTCTGGTGCAGTTCCCGCCATGTCCTCCCGATATGATTTATATATGTCCCTAATTCTCTAAGCCGTTGTGTCCTCCATGTCCTCCCGATATGATTTATATCTGTCCCTAATTCTCTAAGCCGTTGTGTCCTCCATGTCCTCCCGATATGATTTATATCTGTCCCTAATTCTCTAAGCCGTTGTGTCCTGTGTCGTCTGGTGCAGCTCGCTCCATGTCCTCCCGATATGATTTATATCTGTCCCTAATTCTCTAAGCCGTTGTGTCCTCCATGTCCTCCCAATATGATTTATATCTGTCCCTAATTCTCTAAGCCGTTGTGTCCTCCATGTCATCCCGATATGATTTATATCTATCCCTAATTCTCTAAGCCGTTGTGTCCTCCATGTCCTCCCGATATGATTTATATATGTCCCTAATTCTCTAAGCCGTTGTGTCCTGTGTCGTCTGGTGCAGCTCGCTCCATGTCCTCCCGATATGATTTATATATGTCCCTAATTCTCTAAGCCGTTGTGTCCTCCATGTCCTCCCGATATGATTTATATCTGTCCCTAATTCTCTAAGCCGTTGTGTCCTCCATGTCCTCCCGATATGATTTATATCTGTCCCTAATTCTCTTCCCGTGTGTGTTTATGTCTTTTTCTATTTTGTCTGCCCTACAGATTCCAGACAAAGGCCTGTCTAGATATTGCTATTCTCAGGTTTTCTCAATGTGGGTCCTACCCCCGCCAGTGTCTTTTCCTGGCGTTTTAATTCACTGGAATTTGTTTAGTTCTTATTATGAGCTCTATGTTGGTCACCCTACCATGTAGCCCTATTCTATGCAGGCACCAGTCAATGAACGTCATTTATTAGTATTGGCGCTCTCCTCCGTGTTTCTGGCCCATACAGCAGTGCTGATTTAACGTTAGAACTGTTGTCTCTCGTATTCTAAGTGTGTTGCTAAGCTTTATTTATTTATTTTTTAAAATTTGAGTTCCACAAATGTCCAAGTGCTCTGAAAGTTCCTCTCGCCTTTTCAAATTCTTATTGTAATATCCGTATTGATTCCCCAATAGTTGTCTACATTACTACCCAAATGGGTGTATGATTCCACTTCTTGAATTGAGCTTTCACCACGGGAGACCCAGGTTATCATTTGTGTGATTTATTCTCATTATCTTTGTCTTTATCCTTACCTATATGTCAAACTAATAACCCAAAACGGTTTAATAGGAAATTATCCACTTTATTTCACACAAAAACACCAGAAGATATAATCGGCGTATGAAAACACTAGGGAAAAAAACATCCTATAAAAAAGTCAGCCTGTTTCTTACAGAAAACTCTGCACGTCTGTATAGCACAGCACATTCAGTGTATACACAGCAGGACCATGTGATGCACTAAGGGTGCTTAAGTTTTGGACAAGTATGTTCAGAAGATAACACAACACGTTTGGCTGGACAAGTGTGTTCTGAATCTGAAGCTAACACATCACATCCAATCCCTGCTATCAATGTGTATATGCGTGCCACTGGTGCTCTAACAGCCTCGCTTTGCCGAGATTATATTCTTAACCCTTTGAAAATAAAGTTTGTTCTTTTCGAGATTACAATATGATAACTGCAGGACAGGTGCTGCTGGGAGAGATTACAGTCATAAGACTTCACATATACTAGTTAGTTCTATGAGGTAAGATACCAACGGCTTACTCTCCGCCTTTCTTTCCCCACATACATCTTTGGGACCTATGTTACGAGTGCAGTAAGGTCGGGCGACAACTCGGGTCTGACCCTGCACTGCCGAAAAGGCCAGCGAATGTGCTAAACATGGGACACTTTTCTCCAGTCTGTCTCAGTATTTCATAGTCTGTTCTCCTATCTCAGTCTTTCATAGTCTGTTCGCATGTCATTATGGCACACAATGATCATACTGTCAATGAAGTACTCATTGATAAAAACAAATATAAGGGAACGTATATGAACATCTCCAACATTGGTATGGCTGGTTGCTAAAGTACAGCCATTTGTCATCTCAATGTAACAGTACAGCGACACAAGACAGCGACACGCTGAGACAATGATGACATGACGTCCGTGTATGAACTACACTGACACCTCGACGCCTGATACAACAATACACAGATTATAGGAAAAGTAGAATCGCTGATACAATCACGTTGTACGGGATACGACAATGAACAGACTACAGGAAACGTAGAACCGCTGGCACTAGCCTGTAGGGAAGCACTTACAGAAGACAATCAATAAATAAGTAATGGACTGTTTACACGTCTTAAGAGAACTGGGCATATGGTGCAAGAAGAATGGGTGGATGATGTGGTCAGTGGCACACCGTCCCCTTTACTCTCCAAAGCATTCAGGCGGGGTCGTGGATACATATAGTAAGTGGGGAACATTAGCGTCATGAGTATAGTACATAAACAGAGACATATATCCAACTATTTGCATGAGAAATATTTACTTAATCACAATAATACATTCGGAAACACGTAACTTACTTTACGCAGTAAATAGACAGACAAGTGGAACAACGTTTATTCCACCATGAATATATATATATATTATATATATATATATATATATATATATATATATATATATATAATATATATATATATATATATATATATATATTCGAAAAACAGCGGTGCTGTTTTTTTAATTTCTTTTCGAAACACAGTCGCTCAGAAAGCAATGGCAAACTTCTGAACGTAAAACTTGCCCAGTAATCACGAACAAACAAAATGCTGGGGTTAAATGCTACGTACTGTGAAGGACATGCAACTAAATCATAGAAATAAAAAACGGGCCTCGGTAGCATACGGATGCTATCCAACCACGATAATACGTACACAGTGGATCGTTTATCTAAGCGCAATACTATACCGCTAGACCACATAAACAGAAAAACCGCTATCCAACGGCCACAAACCAAATACTAATACTGTACATAAATAAGAGAAACGGTAACCGGCTTTAACGCGGAGCAACGTGCGTACAACACCGGCCCGCTAACTTCCACTCGGGCATCTAGCGGCGGGTAACTGCCGCCATTGGATTGGGTCCGGCGGTTAGATATCGTTAGTACTGACGCTGGCAGTGGGAGGGGAGGGGGTGCAGGTGGGCAACCATCAAGGTGTGGAATTATCAGAGGCCAACAGGTGAAGGTGTGTAAAGGAAAGGGACAACTAGTAGAAATAAAATAGAATTGTAAGTTGTCACAGCGCGACCGGCCAGGTACTTTGTTGACAAGCCTTACAAATCTAACACGGGTAGACAACTCACAGACCCATGGATGCGTATTGTTTCTTGACATTAGATATGGTGTCACAAATCATCATCATGTGCCATACCAACCAGCGAAGGAGTTCATGTCTCTCCATAGACACCTCGGTCCTTGGTCTTCTGGATCAACTCTGCTGTTGATATTCCTCCATACCGTATCTGTCTATCCAGCATATTTTCTCTTGGTCTGCCTCTGTCACTACCCCCACTGATCTTCCAATGTCACGATGTATTCCAGCTTTATCTGTTCAAACTGCCCTTTTATTTCCCTTTTTAATTGCAGTTACTCTGTATTATTCTGATCTTTTCCAATGTTAATATCTTATACCATTTTATTCACATTATCACATATCACTTGATCAAATGTCTTGGCGTAATATATAAAGCACAAGTCTGTAAAACTAGCCATGGAATAAAAAAAGAAAGCTGTTGCCATAGACACCAGAAGTTTAAAAAAAAAGAAGAAAAATCAACATACTTCAGCCGCGTGTTGTGAAATGAAAGATCGAACGTTACAGATTGTAAGATCACTGGCAACGAAGAGATAAAAGAGTATGCAGGTAACAATGCAGGGAAATAAACACATCGCCATGAACGAAAAGCTGTGAAACCATGTGGTAGTAAATACCAGTCAGCTAGGCATTTGGAGAACAAGTTATCACTATAAAAAAAACAGCAACAAAGATATTGTCACTCCACTACTACAATAAATGGTTATACCCCAACATTAGTCAAGCGGGGGCCGCGGTAGCGCAGTGGATATGAACAGTGATGCAGTGTATTACTTATTACTATACAGGATAGAAGCTCACCTGCCGGTCCGGTGATATGAATAGTGATGCCGTGTGTCACTATATAGGATAGAGTTCTATCCTGTATAGTGTCACATTACTCCAGAGGAACCAATACATTTGGAACAAGACAAATTGCATCTGTCATAGTGTAAAATTAATAATGACCATTGTTCAGGCCTGAAGGCGCAGTGGGCGAGTGCTACTTCTAGTGATACTCCTCATAAATCGTACAAGTTGACAGTTCATTCTTGTGCCTGCCCAGCTGACAATCAGTAGCAGACAAGTTTCCCGCGCAGCTGGATACAACCCTCCCACAACATATAGTAGCTGACGGATTGGCAGTTTGGCAATATACACGAGCAGGCTGAGTTAACTATAGCTTGCCTATCCGCGCTTCACCGTGCCAGTCTGTGAGACGACGACGATGTGTGGCAATAACAAAAACATGTGACTAGCACTAGCGGAACTTTCTTATCCGTATAGTCAAAGAGGACTTATATTCATATAGCTTGCACTGAAGACTCCCTTTTACGTGATATTTTTATAGCACCCGCAAAATATTCTCCTATACGTGATATAGCACACACAGAATGATTGATTGATTGATTGATTTAGGAACCGACATCACAGCATTCGGGGCATTCCCATAAGCGCTCCGTCCCCATCCTCTGAAGCCAGCGAAGAGTTCCAACCCCAATAGTACCAGTAGCAATCTGATTATATGTGCGTCTCGCCTTTCCTCTAAGCGTCGAGCATCGGCCAAATCCCCTCGTCACTCCACGCTGTCGCATTCTTCGCACACAGAAGATATAAGTGATATTTCACCCACAGACGATTCCCCTTTATGCGATATAGCACATACAGAAGATTTTCCTTAAAGTTATGTAGCATCCACATAGGATTCTCCTATACGTTATATATAGCACTTACCAATTAGACCAGTGATTCTCAACCGGCGAGGAATAGGGGGGTGGGGGGATGGGGAAGAGAGATTAAGATTATTTCAAGATCACGTTAATCTAAGAACCGCAAATCACGTTTTATGTAGACGTTTAGACTTGTTCTGGTATGTGTTATTAAAGTTAGCTACTATTTTTACGTATACTGTGGGGGAGGGGGGATTTATACAGAGGAAATATGAAAAAGGGGGGGGGGGTGACAAGCTGAACATATGGTGAAAGGGTGCATGGGCCAAAAAAGGTTGAGAACCATTGAATTAGACGTTAGAAAAAGAATGCTTGCATGTTACATAGAACCAGTTCTAACACATGGCTGTGATTGCTGGACAATCAGTCAACAACAAATAAATTAATTCATAGAAGCTTTAGAAATATGGTTTTATAAAAGAATACTGTAAATTCACTGCGCAGCCAGAATTAGTAATCTAAGCGTTTTGGGGGAGGCTAAGACATAAAGACAACTTTTCATAAAAACCAGAAACAGGCAGTTATCGTCTTTCGACGGCATTATGAGAAGACAAATACTAGAACATGTGACACCTGGAAAGATTTGTAGAAAGAGAGATAGAGGAAGACAGCGAGAGAAGATTCTGGACAGCCATGTGTCATGGTACGGAAGGGAGTCAGCATACGAACTGATACATGCCGGCTAGTCGGCAACGTACTTAGTGATGATGATGGTAAGAAGCTATTCTCCTTTCTATGTGCCTTGGCGTTTCTAAGAATGCGTTTGAGTTGCTTATGCTACCTTTTCGCTATCCAGTCTCTCTCTCTCTCTCTCTCTCTCTCTCTCTCTCTCTCTCTCTCTCTCTCTCTCTCTCTCTCTCTCTCTCTCTCTCTCTTTCTGTCGTTGTGTGTGTAAGTGCGTGCACATTACTAGTTTGCTAATAAATCTGTTTAGTCTCGCTGGTGCTCTGTGTTGGTGAACTGAGCTTAGAATTTCCTAATGTGATCTGAAAGAGGAGATGGGAGCACAAAAGATGGTTCTAGAATTCAATAGTGTGACAGGAACGAGCAATCCAACTGATCATACAGTCTTTGGCTCATTCTGTTCTTCTTATAATCGCATCTATGATGAATACGCCGTCTCATGGTGAACTCCGTATTGTTACATTGTGCTTCAACAAAAACAAAAACAAAGCATAGCAACTACAACTGGTGGCGGGGATCAGGTATGATGTTATACCTCTCCATGGCACAAAGATTGAAAAGGCTGAATTGTAGAGACCATGTGTTGCTCATGCAAAAGGGGGGAGGGGGAGAGGAAGAAAGAGAGAGAAAGAAGAGTTCCTTCTTAGCCCCGTGCAGCAGTATATCTGAACTCCCTGTTCAGAGAACAATCCTTCAGAGCAGGTTCCGCAGTGTGTTTGCCTTGTCCGCAAGGACACAGAGATGAAGCAAACAGACCAAGCCTATCCATGTGTTTGCCCAGTTCTGTGAAGAACAATGGGGAGCAGTGCCTGTCGGGCAAAAATGTGCTACCTATCTTTCTGATAGCTTGACAGTGCCTGTCGGGCAAAAATGTGCTACCTACCTTTCTGATGGCTTGAGTTGATAATCTTCTCCCCTTTTGCAAGTTTATCTGCTCTTTCATTTCTGGGTACACCACAAAATCGGTAGCTACTTTGTTTAGCGCAGTGCAAGTTTCAGCTGTGAGAGCTTGCTGCTCAGTGCACATGTCAGCTGTGAAATATTGCCATTCAGTGCACGTCTCAGCCGTGAGAGCTTGTCGAACACTACACGTCTCAGATGTGAGAGCTTTCGTTCAATGCACGTCTCAGCTGTGAGAGACTGCCGCTCAGTGCGTGTCTCAGATGTAAGAGCTTGCCGCTCACTACACGAATCAGATGTGAGAGATTGTCGTTCAGTGCACATCTCAGCTGTGAAATATTGCCATTCAGTGCACGTCTCAGCTATGAGAGATTGTCGCTCACTTTATGTCTCAGTTGTGAGAGACTGTCGCTCAGTGCACACCTCAGCAGTGAAATATTGCCATTCAGTGCACGTCTCAGCTATGAGAGCTTGTCGCTCAGTGCACGTCTCTTGCTGTGAGAGCTTGCCGTTCAGTGTATGTCTCAGCTGTGAGAGATTGCCATTCAGTGCACGTCTCAGCTGTGAGAGATTGACATTCAGTGCACGTCACAGCTGTGAGAGCTTGTGGCTCAGTGCACGTCTCAGCTATGAGAGCTTGTGGCTCAGTGCACGTCTCAGCTGTGAGAGTCACTGTGGAGAGCTTGCAGTAGAGAGAAGCTCAGTAGAGAGAAGCTCAGTAAAGACAACTACCTGCTGGCAGTCAGAACTGGCGTGGTCAATGGGATCTGCAGCTGGCTATATGGCTTTCTTACATGCAGTTTTTTTTTTTAATGTTCCAAAGTAGTTTGCTGCTATGGGCCTGTCATGTGATAGTGCCATCACATTGTGTAGGCCTGAATGCATGAAGGAATAGATGGCCAGTCTTTCCCTCACTTAGCAGGTGACGATCTCTGGTTCAACCGTGCTCATGACATCATCACAGCAGTTCCATATCAACTTCGCTAGCGCGCCGGCTCTTAGCTGTATAGCTAGGACACATAATTTACCTCATTTACATTTACATTTAATGTACTTTATCTCACTTTTTTGCGCTCGCTCGCTGTGAACTCAAGCGTAGTCCATACACACTACTTCAAGTAGTGATGGACTGAATTTTGCGTGTGGATTAGCTTTCCCTATTAACAGTGTCCCTCGCCATCAGGCGAACCCACTCCGACTGAAAGTCATCAGGTGTCGAAAAATTAATCACACGATCAAGAACAATATAGAAACAAACAGATTAGCCAAACAAAATGAAGCTGCTGCAGATCTTCAATAATTGCTGGATCTTAGGCAGAATTCCAGATTTGGAAAGAGAGGCAATTTTGTTCCCCTATTGTTTTTGCCTACAAGGCAGCCAGTTTGTGTTTTGTTTCGTCTGGCCCCTGTCCCTTGACCTGTCCGACATGGGAGACCCTTTCTCAGTAACTACCCTACCGTTGGCATATCTGTCGGGGTCAGTAGAACACGCAAACCCCTCTATCATTCCAAGGCAGTAACACAACACAGCAGAGGGTCATTCATAGTTCTTTCTAATCTATTTCTCATTTTCTCTGTAACTTTACGCGCATTTAACATAATTATATTCTCGTCTAGGAAATATTAAAGACTGAACATGCACAGAAAACTGGAGTATACCTGAGGGGGGTCCAGAATGTTACTTGTACAAGAGGGGTATTCCCTAACCTAACTTATTATTGTCGGCTGACGGAATCTGGAGCTACAGTCAGCATGGCTGCTGTAATGTCGGCCGCGGTGATCCCCTTGCCCTCAAAACTACGCAGCAACCTCACACCTGGCAACAAGCACATGCCCCAGAAACAATGACATGCACGAACATATACATGAACACTTTATGTATGCACGAGTCTGTAGATAAGGAGGTGGTACAGTTTTGTCAACGAATAGATCGTCGGCGTACCTTTCTTTTGTTGTTATGTTATGTTAAATCGTATTGAATTGTATTGTATGCCTGCGCCATGTTCGTCTCCACACAACACACGGTGACACGAGTCCACGTATGCACTTGAATTGGGAAATAATGTTTACTTGAACACAATCCTCAGATTACGTAAGTTATTATGCACGGTATTTGAACATCAAAGGCACTCACCTGTTGGACTTGAGGACATGACTTCAATCTTGCATTCCATAATAATGTTGCTAAAAACAACGGCGACCTACTATTTTCTTTGCGTATTGATACATTGAAGGCGAAAGATAAAAATAGACCTGGCACTATTTTACACGGCGATCCAGGCCAAACGCCTGTTGCTAATCTTCTCTACAAGTTGTGCGCTTCTTGTATGAGCATCTCCAGTGTTTTATTCACGTCTGTGCCATCATCTCACTTGTTGTTGGTAGGACTTTAAAATGTATCAGGGAAAATGGTGAGAATAAATCAGGCACATGGTGACCCGACTTTCTTCGGTGAAACCTCACTTCAAGCCGTCAAATTATTATATATTATAAGTAGCATTCTACAAGAAGTTTGGGGGAGGTGTAAAAGAAGGGGTGGGGGTGGGGGATAGAGAGAAACTGGTATAGATGTTAACAATTAAATAATTCTTTTTTAAACTGCAAGAGCAGCCTCTATAGCACTAAGAAATTAAATATCTTTAAATATTTAACACTAACGTATTATATGTATCAGAATTACGAAGAATGGCCAAAACACTGTCACTAATATTCTAATAAATAAACTACAAACATTCAACTGCAGCTGCAGAAGAACGCAAATGAGTTTAGAGTTTAGCATGAGTTGGTTGGAGACCACCATTGGGAGATAAAACGGCAGAAGAAGAAGGACAATCACCGTGGTGTCATTTATAACAGTCTTGAGGAATGTTTTGGTCTTATAACATGCGAACTACATTTACAGCGTAGCGTAGGGGATTGGGGAAACCTGACCCAATTACCGATAAAGCTGGACTACGGGCTTCGGTTAAATTAAGTGCAAGTAGCACAGGAAAGCCCTTTGACCTCTATGGGGTTTTAACAGTGAATAACAGCAACATCTACCTGTTCGGTTCACAGTAATCTTACAGTTTCTTACCAATAACGTTTCACTAACAAGTTTACGATGTCGTTAGAAGACGGTTTCCTATGCAAGAATTCGTACTGGTTTGTTAAAAGAAATTAAATTCCAGCATTTAAACTCAAACTCCAGCCGGCTGTGGAATGTGGTCTTCGATCCAGACTTTCCACTGTGGAACTGGACAACATGCGATTATGTTTTACGTCAGTCAGCTGGCTTTACTAAATGGCAGATATCTGGTATTAATGTTTATCGGCTTCCTAATTCCACCTTCGAAATAAGTTATGTTACGCTTGTTAATACACTTCTCTTACTCTAGAGGTCAGTGTGTCAACTTCGACACTCACGCGTGTGGCTGGCCGAGTGGCTAGAACTCGGGACTCTCATTCGGGAGACCCGGGTTCGGTCCCTCGGTAAGGTGTAGGGTTTTTTTCTGTCCGGGGCAAAAAGAAAATTCTAACCTGCATAGTTCGCAGCGACTGCACTAGCCAGGCTCAAAGACCCCTCTGCCATACACCGCAAGGTACTATGTTGGCAGTAAATAATAGTTTTAAACATCTTCCATTCATGATTCAGAGTAACGGTTACATCTACCTGTGGGATTAGCTATGTTACCAGTGCAGCAACTGTCGTTTTTCTTTTTTAGGGGAACAACTCACGGTTTATCTTCCTTTCCGAGAAATCTAGATACCCAGTCTCACTAAAATTAGATGAGATCAGGTGTAAGTGCGACATATTAGAAACCAATGATATTTTTTTTTCTTTTTAAAACATCCCCGGCCATTACCTAGAATATTCATAAGCATTTTCATGTAGTATTGTTCATGTAGTTGTGTCGGTTTGTGTGGGTTTTTTTTTCAGTACTAACGAAGGTTTTGGCCGAAACGTCCATTTTGTTCCTTGTATTCGTGTTCTAGTAAAGCTCACAATTTACTTGTCGTTTTTTGGTGATTCATTCACTGCCAGCCTTAACCACGACGACGGGAGTTTAAACAGAACTGCATAGTTTGAGACGTGCCACAAAGTCCCACAGGAAGATCCCAAGTGCACCTGTACATGATAGAGGAAAGAATTGTGAGAATTGTATGGATATTTAAAGCATCTGATGGCTGCAGAAATGTGGTTTCTGAGGAAAATGCAAAGAATACCATGGACAGACAGAAAAACCAATGACCAAGTACTACAGGAGACAAATGAACATCGTAAACTGATTAGAGAAATTAGACGTAGACAGTCAAAACTTTTTGGACATGTTATGAGAAGAAATGGGTTGGAGAACTTAGTGACAACTGGCAAGATCGAGGGGAACAGACCAAGAGGAAGACCGAGAGGAAAATACCTGGATGGCTTGGCCACATGGCATGGACGAGACAGGAACACTGAGCTGATCCACGACACTGGTGATCGAGTGAAATGGCGAGTCATGACCGCCCACGCTTTCCGGCATGGCACATGATTGATTGATTGATGCGGGTGTACGGGGGAACGAACAGGCTGATTGGCTAGCAGGAAATGCATCCTCTTGGTGGTATCTTGCCTATGGACAAGGAGGAGGTGGTCGTGCGCTTGTGGGACCAGGTGGAGAAGGCGGAGGAACAGATTGAGAACCCATATGTGGAAAGAATGAGATTGCGGGGGATCGGCAGGGGTTCTGGAAGAATCTCAAAACTGAGAGGGAAAACCAGGAGAACTTTTAATCAGATAGCGGTGGGAACGATTAGTAGTATGACTCTTCGCTGGCTGTTGAACGAGGGGACTGAGCACGTATGGGAATGTCCTGAGCGCAGTGATGTCGGTTCTTAACTCAACTCAACTCAACTCAACAGAGGGAAGAAAACACACCACAGTTGGACTAAAATGTTGACTTCTCGTCTTTGACTTGAGGACGTAAATTACAAGCACCTCTGAAGTCGAAATCGGTTCACCTGATGGCGATGGGGAACTGGTAATAAGGGAAGCTAATTCACACGCAAACATCAGTCCAGTGAGCTTGACGTAGTAGCACGTGAAGGACTACGCTTGAGTTCAAAGTGAGGGGGGGGGGGGGGACACATACACGCCACTCAGTGGCAAATGCAGATATACCAGGGGACCGTGAATCCATCAGGATAAAGTGGACATCACTCGGGTGCCCTTGACCTTCAGTTTGACTGCTGCGGAGTTGGAAGCTCACTCACCCTAGCAACGTTTTCTCAGGGTGTTGGCGTGTTTATGGAGTTTGTACTGGAATGGACTCGGTGTGGGACAAAATAAGTTTCTTTTATCTGCATAATAAAATGCTTGCAGAAAATATTTGACCATCATTTGATCAATTTCACAGCTACAATCACCACACTGCATATCTTTTGCTTACTGAACAAGCGGTATCTCAGCATCAGCATGTTATGTTCTGTGCGGAGTCTGAAGATGCCTACTTGTTCACTTAGGACTTAGACGAAGACGGTAATATTCATAATCTTTCTGGTAACCAGGATGCTCCGATTTTCATTTGATTATATAGCTACTTATAAACTAGGTCGTGCTCGTTTCAAGCTAAGGTAGTCTTTCAAATTCCTTTGCCAATGCGTTAGTGTCTTCATTTCAATTTATGTTACAATACGAGATAGCTTTGGGATTTCTGATATAGTCCATGAAGTGTTACTCGTAGGTTTGCTGTTTCAACACCGTTTTTGTTCTTCAGAATTGAAGCAACTCTACTTCGCGTCATGAAGGTTAAGGTGGTTCTCTTTATTTATCTTCGTCAGCAGCATTTCTAAAACCAACTCACTGGACAAATGGCACCAATACTAAAGAGCAAACACATATCAGCAGATACTCAGAAATCACTCTTTCTACAAACTCTATGCTGTCAATGCCAAACCTGGACAGAAAAAGAGAAAAGAAAAATTACAAAAAAACGGGAAATGAGATTCCTGAGATGAAATGAAGAACGGAAACTGGAGAAATTAGACGCAGACAGTCAAGATTTATTTGGGACAAGTTATGAGGAGAAATGGACTTGAAAATTTAGTGACAACTAGCTTGATGTGAAGAGAGCAAGAGGAAGACAAAGGGTTAAATACCTTGATGGTTTGGCAGCATGGCATGGTGGGGACCTGGTTCGAGACTCTGGTGACCACATAAAATGGCGAACCTTTACCGTCTGATGATGAGGAGAAGAAGGCTCAACGTATCAAGAAAAGAGAAAATCAGACATGGTGACATCAGGACCAAAGTGGGGGGGGGGGGGGGGGGGGGGGGGGGGGGGGGGGGGAAGAGAGGAGAGAGAAGATATAGCAGAGCTAAATTTCATTATAAAACAGCAAGTTAAATGGTTCGTTCACATAACTCCACATAAAAGAAGAAGAACTTGAGAACAGCATTTGTATAGCAGTGTTCAAGGCCTCCATCTCTAAACGGAAGTTACCTGAGAATTTTTCAGTTAACACTGACTATTTTCTGTGCTCCCTTTTATTCAGGAGAAGTCTCTCTCTCTCCCCCCCCCCCTCCCCCACCCCGATTTGCAATTTTGCTGATCTATCTGTGTGTGCATCGAGTCCAGATGTTACGTGGGTAACGTTTGTTGGTGTAGTCAGTCCTTGTGCTTTTGTCCTAGCAGTTCTATGTTCATGGCAGCACAAGAAAGACTGCCTACTTCTCCGCGGAGACTCCACGTGACATAATCTGGACAAGAAAACGGACCTGATTCTAGACTCTGGTATTCATCTAAGTCGGCCAGCCATGACTGCCTGCGCTTATCGACATGGCCCACGATGATGATGATGATGATGAGACTGCTTAGCTTTCAAATGTTATGTTGTCTAGTGTGTCCTCTAGTCTCTACTTCTATGTTCTACTTCTATGTTCTACTTCTATGTTCTACTTCTATGTTCTACTTCTATGTTCTACTTCTATGTTCTACTTCAATGTTCTACTTCTATGTTCTACTTCTATGTTCTACTTCTATGTTCTACTTCTATGTTCTACTTCTATGTTACTTCTATGTTCTACTTCTATGTTCTCCTTCTATGTTCTACTTCTATGTTCTACTTCTATGTTCTACTTCTATGTTCTACTTCTATGTTCTACTTCAATGTTACTTCTATGTTCTACTTCTATGTTCTCCTTCTATGTTCTACTTCTATGTTCTACTTCTATGTTCTACTTCTATGTTCTCCTTCTATGTTCTCCTTCTATGTTCTACTTCTATGTTCTACTTCTATGTTCTACTTCTATGAGCGCCAACCTGTTTTTGTTTTGGTTAATAATTTTAAAAAAAAATATTTGGCTTTCGCTGGATTTGAAATCTCTGGTCCATACACTTGTTACCACTTCTAGTGCACTGGACTGATGTTTGCTTGTGGGATTATCTTTCCCTATTAAAATATTATCAGTGCCGGCTCCATGGCCGAGGTGTTAGAAGCTTTCTCCGCTAACCCCGAATACTCGTCACGTGACGCGACGAGAATTAGCAGTGGTTCGAATTGCAAAAGTGACTTATGAGAGTATGGAGCCGGTCGCTCAGAAAGTCGTGGCGTGCTGATGAGCGTAATCTAGCCTAGGAATCAACATACAGCTGAAAGATGCTGGTGTTGACCGCAATATCCTGAAACAGGATGGAAACGCGGGAAAAAAAAAAAATTATCAGTGTCCCTCGCCACCACTCGAATCCACTCCGAATTCTGAGGTACTTTTATTTTACATCCCTAGGTCAAGGACAAGAAGTCGACATTTTAGTCTAGTCTATGGATTGAACCCGCTACCCCGGCATCAGCACATCGGAAGTTTAAGAGCGAGCGCTTTTATTCTTTCTGCCATGCTGATCTCCGAGCGTCAAATAATAATCATCATGTGCCATGCTGATAAGTGTGTGCTGTCATGTTTCTCCATCTCAAACGATCACCAGAGTCGTGGATCAGCTCTGTGTTCTTGTCTCGACCACGCCATGCGGCCAAGCCATCCAGATTTACTGCTCAATCTTGCCACAGGCACCATTAGTATTGTAACTCTACGCTGGCTGTTGAAGATGGTGATTGAGCGCTTATGGGAATGCCTCGGGTCAATGATGTCGGGACGCAGAGATGTTTCCAAGACACCAGGGCCAGGTTCAGGGCCGGATTAAGCCATCTTGGTGCCCTAGGCACAAACTCACATGGGTGCCCCCTACTGCCCCGGGCCCCCGATCCTCCACTGACTGCTGGTATGTTCACTATTATGCAAAAAATTAACAAAGAAAAACAGTTGTGAAATGTAAACACATATGTTTGTACTACTATCACTTATATAAAACCTACAATAAGGTATTTCTGTATTAAAATTAATAGTTAATTAATTTTGTAATAATAGTAGACAAAAATACTGTAACTGTTTTGATAGATAAGAACGTCAGAGAGAGAGAGAACACATATTTATATTTTAAAGTTCTTTTTTCTAGATTTACGTCTGGCAAAGTTTTTGAGTACATCATCAAAGTTAATTTTGCGCAACAAGTCTGCCTCAATCATCAGCAAAGATAAGGAATCAAGCCTTTCTTGTTTCATTGTCGATCTGCTTGGATTTTGTGTACGTTTCAACTGAGAAAAAGAGCGCTCAGTTGAACAGTTTGTAACCATTAATGTTAAAAATATGCGCAAGGCGATTTCTACATTTGGAAAAGCACACTCGATGTTGTCTCTAACTATTACTTTATAGAGTTCTGCATGGCCTAACGTGGTGTTGTCAGATTTTGATGCACGAAACTTGTGGCGAATATATGAGTGGAACTGTTGTAGTTCAGTATATAAATTATTGTTCAGATCTTCAGGATAAGCATTTATTAGTCCTTCGCAACACTGAGATGTTTGTGATACATCGACCAAACAAGAAAATCGAACTGCTAGATCACTATATACCTGTCCTCGTCTACTCATCTCTGTCTCAAGTTTGTCAACAATGGTGTAGAAAGCAGATATACGAAATTTGTCTCTGGCATTCTGAGATACCTCAGGGGCATCACCATCAATGACCACTGTCTTTCGTTTACGATTACGGGTCAAAGTTGACTTATAATCCACACCTGGTGTTATTTCTTTTGCAGCTTCTTCAAATCTTTCAAATTCATTCCTAGATTCATGCAAGTGATCTGCTAGTGAAGAATACAAATCAGCACACGTTTTCAAGTTCACGTGCTCATTTTGTAGAGCTTGACTGACCCTGTGAAAATGTTGTAACACTTCTTCCCAAAAGACAAGCATGAAAGCAAATTCTAATTCTTGCATCTTCTTTGCAATGTTTTCTGCTTCTCTTCTGGTGTCCCCCTTCTGTGACTGGTCTTCTTGTAAACATTCTAACGCTTCTATAATCTGAGGATGAGATATTAGAATGGCTTCAGTTGCAACATCTAGTATCGGAAAGGGACTTTACCAGCTTTTCATTCACAAGGCATCCTTTCAGAATCTTCCATCTTTTGGTTGAAGCTGAGAAAAAAGTATAGATCAGTTGCACTGTATGGAAGAAGTTTACTGCCTCTAAACAAGAGTCAACGGCACTTCTGCCTACCAGATTTAGTGAATGGGCAGCACAGGGTATGTATATAGCAAACTCATTTTCTTCTAGAATTTTTTTCTGCATGCCCTTGTAGCACCCAGACAAATTAGCACTATTCACAATTGTTTTCACTAGCAGACCTAAACGGAAGTGAATTTGTCGCTACGCATTAGTGCGTTACGTAGCACAAACATATCCCAGAAAAGTCAAAAAATAGCACAAAAAAACCTTGAAGAAAAATAACAAAAAAATAGCAAAAAAACAAACAAACTGGGTGGGGGGTATTTTACCCCCGGGTTGTGGGAACAAGGTTAAATAATGTGCGATTCAATATTACATTTGCTATTTGCTTATGCCATGCAATTACGCTACCGGGACAATATACACATTTTTCTTGAGGACTTGTGGTGCCCCCCCCCCCCTTAAATGCTTGATGCCCTAGGCACGTGCCTTGTTTGCCTAATGGTTAATCCATCCCTGGCCAGGTTCTATACTGGCCAAGACCTACTATAAACACGTCCTCGCCGTGCGTCCTGGGCAACAAGTCCCTTCGAGGTCCTGGCTAACGTAGTTAGTAGGATCGCTGATTCTTCCGAAGTCGAAGAGTATCTGCCTGCCCGGCGAGGAACCACCAGTCTGCACACCAATAAGCCAGACATGGGACAACGGATACTCACGCAAACCTCAGGTCCTGTATGACATCACACTGATGTTGGACAACAGGATGTCTTCATCCAACATACAGGACTTCGCGCTGGAGTTCACAGCCAGCGAACACAAGCAAGCAAGCAATGGTGTCGGTTCGTGGCTTAACTCTTGCCAGTTGTCACAAAGTTCTCTAGTTATTTCTTCTCATAACGTGCCCACCAATTTTTTACTTACTACGTCTAATTTCTATAATCAGTTTATGGTTTTCATTTGCCACTTGTAGGTTTACTCATTAGTTTTTTTGTCTGTTAATGGTAATCTTTGCATTTTTCAAATAATTAATTAATGTTTTGCATATCCTTTACAGGACATCACTGTCAACATCAGCATCTTTCAGCTGATTGTTGATTTCTTGGCAAGATTACCCTCAGTAGTTTGCCATTGATTTCTGAGCGACTGGCTCCATACTCTCATAGGTCACTGGCGCGACTCGAACCGCTTCCAATTCTCGTGCGCTCACGTCAACCACGAGAGTATTCGAGGTTACGGGGAAAGCTGCTAACACCTCGACCAGGGAGACCGGCTTTCAAATAATACATGTGTTTATTTATTAACTGTCTTAGCGGCCTCAAAGGGTCCCCCAACTGATATGTCAGTGTATTACGTGTACAACATTGAAACCAGACGCTTGAAGTGGGGAATCTGGCATTTAAGGCTACGACAAACAGTGTGAGAATAGGTGTGAAAGCAGTAACAACAGCTTTCCGATGGTTGGAGATGACCTCTGCAACACACATTGCATTCATTGAGTACTCGCCGAGTATGCTTGGTAAGGTGGGGAGGGGAGTGTTTCGTGTGGAGTGACTTGCCTCGTTTCGGAGGTCAAAGATTGTGAGAATTGTATGAATTTTCTGCTCTTGTTTTGCGTGTGTGTGGGGGGGGGGGGGGGATGAACAGGCTGATGGGCTGGCAGGAAATGCACCTCTTGGTGGTAGATTACCCATGAACAAGGGAGAGGTGGTAGAGTGCCTGTGGGACTGGGTGGAGAAGGCGGTGGAACAGACTAAGAACCCGTATGTGGAGTGGATGAAATGGCGGGGGATTGGCAGGGGTTCTGGACGAATCTCAAAACTGAGAGGGAAGACCAGGAGAACTTTAATTCAGATGGCGGTTGGAACGATTAGTAGTATGACTCTTCTCTGGCTGTTGAACGAGGGGACGGAGCGCGTGTGGGAATGTCCTAAGTACAGTGATGTCGGTTCTGAGCTCATAACTCATGGAAACGTACCAATCATATCTCTTCTATAAATGTTCGTGAATATATTGGGCACAGCATTACGGTTCGATGTGTTTGTATATTTGTTATGTTGACCTTTGCTGGTTTAATATAATCTTCAGATACCCATGGTGCTACTTTAATGGTTAGATACGAATTCTGTCCATCGTCCATAGTTGTGGTTTCAGGTGGATGATAGACGTAGCTAATTAAAACATCTATTTAGGGGTGTCTGTGCCGTCATGTATAGTGTGCTCTTGTTCCTGCATCGACGCGCTGTTGTCATTTGTACTTGACAGGTTCGAATCCCGCTCGGTAACAATCATTATCATGTGCTATGCTGATAAGCGTGGACGGTCATGTTTCGATGTCTCACACGATCGACCAGTGTCTTGGATCAGCACCGTCTTTCTTTCGATTATGCCATTTGGCCAAGCTTATTTACTTCTCTGCCTTCCCCTCACTCTTGCCAGCTGTCACCAAGTTCTCGATTTATTTCTTCTCATAATGTGCCTAGGGCTGATTGGTCTCGAAGTATGGTGGCCGCCTCGAGTGCTGGAGGTCCCGGGTTCAAGCCCCGGTGAAGGCCGGGATTTTTTCACTTGGACTTCTAGTAACAAAATTTCCCCTGGTCTCTGGGTAGTGAAATCGGAAGCCCGTGTGTATTGTTGCGCACGAAAAAGAGTAACCTAACGGCGCTTCCTGGGCAAAATTTCGAGTTAAAAATCTACCCAAAGTATTTCAGGATCCTCGCCGGTGTTACGGAGTTCGTGCACTGAGCTGAGATTCTCTGAACTGAGGCTTGAGTTAGGAGTAGAACGGAGCACTTATGGGTTACATCCGTGTTCTGTGATATTGATCCGTCGACTACACTAAACTAAAACTATCTCTAATAAGTTTACTGTTTTAATTTGTTTCTTGTAAGACTTACTCATTTGTATATCTGTCTGTTCATGGTATTCTGTGCATGTCCCCCAAGAAACCACATTTCCACTGCCATTAGATGTTTTTCATCTTGTCTGCTCGTTATCCACGTGTCACATCATTACTAAAGTACAGATTCGATGTATCAATTTAACATTTTTTTTCTCGTTGCAATTGACATCCTTTTATTGGTCATATGTTTTCCATCTTGCAAAAGACAACCCTTGCCACAGCGATTCACTTGTTTAAGAATATTTTAATTTACCCGTACATTGTGGTGTTTCTTTCTTCTTAGAGACGACCATTATCTTTGTCTTTTTACAGTTTAATTACAATTTGTTCACTGTATACAATAATCGCATTTACTAAATGTTGCACACACTCACAAGATATTTGTTTTTCCAGCTGGGATTTTTATACACTTGTTCTTAGTTTCTCATTTGTCTCTCTTCACCCCCCCCCCCCAACTGCGTTTCTTAGTCGGAATGGGTTCCCTGTTGGCGAGGGACACTGGTAATATGGAAAGCTAATCCGTATGCAAAATTCAGCCCAGTGCTAGTAAGAGTAGCGTGTATGGACTACCCTTGGGTTGAAAGAGAGCGAACGCAAAACAAACAAAAAATATTATTAACCGTTACCCGGTAATCGCTTTCATTGCTTCCAAGCACTAACCAATTAATTCACGCACGCTCTATGACTTTCAGCCACACAACAGGACGGTTTCGCTTCCAGAACTCTCTTACATCGAAGTGGTTAAGCCTCCGGCCTCGCGCTGAGAAGGGTGGGGGTTCGTTTCAGGATTTCTTCATTCATTGAATTAACGTGTACCAATTTTCTCAGTGAATATTGAAGAAGGTTGGCTATTAAAGACGATAAAACAAAGAAAATTGAAATATTTTGGTCACTTGAAACGTCACGAAAGTTTGGAGAGAACAATAATGGAGGTGTATACTATATGCATGGGAAGAGAGGAAGAGGAAGGCCAAAGAGAAGATGGGTGCAGGATGTGGCGGATGATCTCCAGATGGGTGTATCGGACGCGGGACATCTTGCTTATGATCGAGCAGTTTTCCGGAAGGTTGTTATGGGAGCGAGGTTCTGCAAAGGACATGCTACTGAATGAATGACGAATGAATGAATTTTCTCAGAGATTCCAAGGGGTTGTCACTGGAGCTACGAGCTTGTGCTCTGTATAACGTTATCGGAGACCACGCTGCGGAAGGAGACTAAGCCATATGGGATAAAACCAGGCGCAATGAAGTTAATCCTTTGCCTTTAACACCTATGACCTTTTTTTTTATTTTGGCATTTAATAATAATAAATACGGAAAGGAGAAAAGGTAACAGTCTAGAATAATTCGAAAAGGAAATTGACGAGTGTTGGAGTCACGTGATGTCATTCATTGGTATCGTACATTTCCGATATCTTGGGGGAAAAACAGATCTGGGAGATTTGTGTACATTAGAAACTTTGTCAAACTTGTTACCCTGAGTGTCTGCTCCAACAATGAACAGACACGACCATGTCAACAATGAAGCCTACTGTAGATAATAAGGTATGGGCAACAATAGTATGATCAAACGTCTAGAATGCGAATCAGAATTAATAATAAATATGATATTTGATATGTCTCCACTCGATCATCATCAATACTCAATACAGAAAATAAATAATAGTAAATATAAATAAAATACAGTTCAGTACACTGGCTACACGTTCACACGAAATGTCAACTCATACTTAGTCACAGTCATAGTTAGTACTCATAGACATAGTGTTTGACTCTATTCACTTTGGTTGTGATAGTTGTCAATTAAGCTTGTAATTTTACTAATTTTAGTTAGCAGGTTTGATCACGATTTTCAAATTGGGTATTTACTAATGATAATGAGACCACAACAGATAGATAGGCCTTGAAAAACCAAATCTAATGGTACCTCAATGATGCCTGTATGTCAATTCTAAGCGGGGATATTAACATTTGAGTGGTCGGGATCTTGAACAAAACATTTCTCAGATTTCACTGTTTAATGCAGCTCTCCATTGTGTCCGAATCCGAGTGTCTGCAACAAAATGTCTCTAGCAAACACTACCATTGACGAACAATAATCAGAGATGCAAACATACAAGACAAATGTTAATAATCTTTAACCTTGTATTCTTTAAGTCTCTAAAGAGGAACTTTAGTAGTTGAAATTGCACGTTTTGAGTGTTAAAAAGTGTACTATTATAGAGTCCAGATGTCTCTACACCACTCAGTACCAGTTCACTACAGACCACACAAAATAATATTGGAGATGTCCCCACACCACACAGTACCAGTTCACTACAGACCACACAAAATAATATTGGAGACGTCCCCACACCACTCAGTACCAGTTCACTACAGACCACACAAAATGTTCGGGTTGACCCAGAAAATTGCTTCTTTTCAGCTGCCCCATAGCTAAGTTTTCAAATCTGTTCTCCATAGGGTGGCCTGGCAAGCTGAGGAACTTTTCTGCTTGTATTAGCGTTTTCGTATCTCTGCACTCTCCGCCGATGTGTCTCCACCTTGCCGTGGTGGTGGTGTGGTGGTGGGGGGGGGGGGGGGGGGGGGGGGCGGCTTGAGTGTCCCACTGACCCCAAGCGCTATGCCGATGGATATTAACTACATATTGGACAGCTCTTGGGATAGGGACCAGACTAAGAGAGACACAACCTGCTGCTCTGCAGGTAGACTGAGGATAGCAGTCAAAAGTTTAAATCAGTCACACGAAGGCAGAAGTTCTTGGTCCGGACACATACTCTAAGGCTCTCTGTCGAGGGTTGAGGCTGAATGCCTCTAAGCCATAAACCCTCGGATGTGAGAGCCGGGTCGATACCCACCTACCAAAAAATGGTGAGATACCGAGCATGCTACATGCCAAGTTCTGATACTTGTCCGAAGGCTTTCAGCTGGGGGATATGAGGGATCCCCGGATGAGAGGGCCTGGCCGTTTCTCGCTCACTACTGCATGGAGGTAAGGTGCTGAGCCAGCAGCACATGTAGCCTACCTCGTGAGTGAGTACTAAAAGGTAGAAGAAGTGCCCCAGTCGAATGAAATGGTTACGAAAACTGTCTGTATCTAGCTCATAGAGAGTGTAGACAAAGGTGGAAAAATGTCTCAATAACACGAAATGGAACGCACTGCTAGCGAATCCATTGAGTGGTCCGAAGTCAAAAGCAAAAGCTTACCTAGTGGATGTCGCCCGCAGACTGACCGTTCCTGGTGTGTGCTTGAGCGACCAGTGGCAAGCGAGATGCCCAACACATGGAAGTGAGGAACTAAAGCAGCCATGAGCAGGACGTGACAACTCCTCGGGTGAGCCCAGTCTCAAAGCAATTTGTGCTGGCTCTGCAATTATGGAAGCCTCCTTGGATAGCGAGGGAATGCCCATGGTCTGCCCCTGCCTTCCCTTGAGGGTTGACTGTGATGTCTTTGACCATTCTATCTTGACCAGCTGAGACGTGGGCGACATCACAACAATAAGTTTAACGTGCCTCGAAGCGCCAGGAAGGGTAACCTCATTAAAAATGCCCGCCGAAGTCGGAAGTGCCGTCTTACAGGTGGCAAAATAAAAATTGGCACTACGCATTTACGTCCGAGTGAAATGTCTCGTCCGAATGTCTCTCGTGCTAGGAACAGCTCTGACTACCTAGTTTCCGAACGCTGCTCTTGTTCGGAACAGCTCTGACTAGGTAGTTTTCCGAATGTCCGTCGTGCCTGGAACAGCTCTGATGGGCACAACGACAAGCACATGTCCGAAACGAAAACTCGCTGAGTGGATACCGTTTGCAGACCTGTCTGGTTTGTGCGGGAACGGCCCGGGGAGAACGAAATGCCCAATATATTGAAGTGAGGAATTAAAGCAGCCATGAGCAGGACGTGACGATTCCCTCGGTGAGCCCAGCACCAGGGTGCTATGTGTCGGCTCTGCAATTATGGAAGCCACCCAGGAATGCGGAAAATGCCATGGACTGTCCCTGCCTTCCTTTGAGGGACGACCGTGAAGTCTTCGACTGTTCCAACTTGACTAGGTGGGATGTGGACGGTACCACAAAAGTGAGAGTCTCCCAGGAATGCTAACCTGGTCAAAATTGCACGCTAAAAGTCGGATGTGTTGGCCTAAGAGTTTCAACCCAAGGGTGCCTAACGAGACACACCGCAATCACATCTGATAAAACACTCCGGATGAACGCAAAGAAGAAGAAGAAGTATCTCTGCACTCTCTCAGTGCTTGTGTCCTCCCCATCTTCTCCATATCCACTTTAGGGGCTGATCTAATCCCTCCTCTAAGTGCTTGATTTTGCCCTTGTCCAGCTCTTGTAGTGTGGTTTTTGATGCTGAACACCACGCAGTTTACCCATATTCCAGGTGTGGTCGTATTCTCTGTTGATAAACTTTGCTAAGTATTTCCCCACTGGCTCCCCATGCGGTTACACTTAGTTTTCTCAAGATGGCTATTTTCCTTCTGGCTTTTGCTACTGCTTTCTTGATGTGCTTTCTCCAAGTCAATCTGTCATCAAATGTTACTCCAAGGTATGTTGGTTCTTTATCTTCTCTTAGAGGCATTCCGTTTATCTGGATGATCTCTGTCTTTTGTTTTGGAGAGAGGGTAAATAGAGTGGTGCTGCACTTGTCAGTGTTTATGCTGACACATTTATTTGCCCATGCAACTAATGCATCTACAGCTCTTTGTAGTGATCTGGTGGCCACTTTGTGCTTCATAGAGCCATGTCATCAGCGTACATTGCCACTTTAATTTTATGTGGTAGTTTAGCAACAAAATCATTGATGAAGATTAGAAAAGGTGTGGGGGGCAATACTCCACCCAGGGGAACACCGTGACACAGTAGTACTTTCTTGCTCTTGAATCCGGCACTTCTGTTGTGCAAGTATGCTTTCACCCATTTATACATTCTTCCATTGACTTTATAGTTTCTCAGTTTCTTCATCAGACCTTCTTTCCAGACTTTGTCAAAGGCTCTCTTTAGATCTATCCATGCCGCAAGCACCAGTTTCTTCTCTTCGAATGCATCCTCAATTTCTTTAAAGCTAGGTTGTCTGATCTTCCGTAGAGTAGCACTGCCTAAAGCCAGCCTGCTGTGGCATAAGAATGTTTTTGCTTTCAATGCACCACTGCAGTCTGTGATTGATGATACGCTCCATTGTTTTGCAAAGACAGGTGGTGAGGCTAACAGGTCTGTAGCTGGAGGCAATAGAAATATCTTTCCCTGATCTTAGGAGAGGTATCATGATTGCTTCTCTCCAGGCTTGGTGAACACTGCCTAAAGTCCAGCAGTTATTGAAGATCTGCAACAGCTTTGTTTTGGCCTCTGTTCCTAGGTACTTGATCATTTCATTAGAGATACCATCATCTCCTGGTGACTTTCTCATTTTCAGTTTTGATATTTCTAGCTTCAGTTCGCTGATTGTGATAGGTGCCTCCAGCGTCTCATGTACTATTTCATTCTGTCCTGTATGTTGCCATTTCTCTCAAATCTCTTGTTGTTTCTCTGGACTAATTTCGATATTGTTATCTTGTGTGAATGAGTCCGCAAAATGGTCAGCTGCTTGCTTCCCTGTTAAGATGTTTCCATCTTTATATAGTGCAATTTTTGAGTTTCTCCCTGTGCCCTCATCATTAAGTTGTTTTATTAGCTTCCACAACTTCCTTGTGTCTATTTCAAAGTTCAGTGACTCTGTTTTTCTCCTGCCAGCTTTTCCGTCTAGCCTGCAGCTTGGCTCTTTGAAATTTGGCTTTTGCGAACTGGGATTTATTGTGGTGCTCTTGGCTGGGTTTGGTGTCTGCTTGCTTTCTACACGCTTCCACATCATTATGCAGCTGTTCCAGTTCATTACTCCAGTAGGGTTTATATTGTTTACGGGCTCCTCTTGGTACTATTTCTCGTGCTGCCTGTAGTATGCATTTCCTGAACTCTTCAACTATTTTTTTATGTCGTTATCTGTGTTCAGGTTTCTAACCAGTATGCTCGTGCGATGTTTATACATTGCCCAGTCTGCTTTCTTGTAATTCCACCTTGAGAGGGTGCTGGAGGCAATAGGCACTTACGAGCTCATTTTCTACAGTTAGAAAGACTGGCCGATGGTCACTGCCACCAAGTTGTTTCCTAACAATTCATGTAATGTTCTACCCCAGGTCTGGTGAATGAAAAGCCAGGTTAGGTGTAGTTGTAGTGTGCCATGATCTTGAGTAGAAGGTATGTTGGTCAGACGGTTTGTTAATTAAGATGAATCTATTCTTGTCCTGCCAGTCTTCCAGTCTCTCTCCTTATAGTGAGTTGGAAACTTGGATGGAATCTGTGTAGAGAAAGCACTCCTTACACACATGCATACACTTCTGTCAAAATAAGGACAAAGAAGTAGAAGATAGAACAGTAATAGCACTTTGTAAACAAATGAGAATTTTCTGTCACTTTGTTGCTGTTTTATTCTAATTGACATAATATCTTATTGATTACAGGGCATGTCATCTTCACTGTCCGCGGAAGCTGCAGAGTTTGTTCCCAAATTCACTGCCTCACAACAGGAGTGTCCTGCCGTCACAGCATTGCCTCCTGCTGCATCACTTCACAGGCGAAAGGGAGAGAAGCCCGTAGAGGTGACAGAGGTGCCAGGATATCTGACAAGTTGTTACCCATTTGTTTCCCCTGAGGATGCAGTTAGGTAAATGTCGAAGGAGGCTGTTTTGGAATTATTATTATTTGTCATTAAAGGTTGAGCGGCTCGATGTCCGACTTGGTTCAATTCACAGCATGGATTGTGGGGATTTTTAAAAATAAGAAAAGGATGGTACACTCCCTCTGATCCTGGGGTAGTGGATTGGACAGCTGGCCTTCATGGACAAAGGCAAAAAAACTAGAAGGATCTTTGTGTGCATGATCCTCATTGTGTGATCTATGGGAGGAGATATCTGTGTGCGTGATCTATGGGAGGAGATATCTGTGTGCATGATCCTCAATGTGTGATCTATGGGAGGAGATATCTGTGTGCATGATCCTCAATGTGTGATCTATGGGAGGAGATATCTGTGTGCATGATCCTCAAGGTTTGATCTATGGGAGGAGATATCTGTGTGCGTGATCCTCATTGTGTGATCTGTGGGAGGAGATATCTGTGTGCATGATCCTCAATGTGTGATCTATGGGAGGAGATATCTGTGTGCATGATCCTCAAGGTTTGATCTATGGGAGGAGATATCTGTGTGCATGATCCTCATTGTGTGATCCTGGTATCTGATGGAGGAGATATCTGTGTGCATGATCCTCAATGTGTGATCTATGGGAGGAGATATCTGTGTGCATGATCCTCATTGTGTGATCTGTGGGAGGAGATACCTGTGTGCATGATCCTCAGTGTGTGATCTATGGGAGGAGATATCTGTGTGCATGACCCTCAACTGGGATCTATGGGAGGAGATATCTGTGTGCATGATCCTCAATGTGTGATCTATGGGAGGAGATATCTGTGTGCATGATCCTCAATGTGTGATCTATGGGAGGAGATACCTGTGTGCATGATCCTCAGTGTGTGATCTATGGGAGGAGATACCTGTGTGCATGATCCTCAGTGTGTGATCTATGGGAGGAGATATCTGTGTGCATGATCCTCAATGTGTGATCTATGGGAGGAGATATCTGTGTGCATGATCCTCATTGTGTGATCTATGGGAGGAGATATCTGTGTGCATGATCCTCAATGTGTGATCTGTGGGAGGAGATATCTGTGTGCATGATCCTCAATGTGTGATCTATGGGAGGAGATATCTGTGTGCATGATCCTCATTGTGTGATCTGTGGGAGAAGATACCTGTGTGCATGATCCTCAGTGTGTGATCTATGGGAGGAGATATCTGTGTGCATGACCCTCAATCTGGGATTTATGGGAGGAGATATCTGTGTGCATGATCCTCAATGTGTGATCTATGGGAGGAGATATCTGTGTGCATGATCCTCAATGTGTGATCTATGGGAGGAGATACCTGTGTGCATGATCCTCAGTGTGTGATCTATGGGAGGAGATACCTGTGTGCATGATCCTCAGTGTGTGATATATGGGAGGAGATATCTGTGTGCATGATCCTCAATGTGTGATCTATGGGAGGAGATATCTGTGTGCATGATCCTCAAGGTCTGATCTATGGGAGGAGATATCTGTGTGCATGATCTTCATTGTGTGATCTGTGGGAGGAGATACCTGTGTGCATGATCCTCAGTGTGTGATCTATGGGAGGAGATATCTGTGTGCATGACCCTCAACTGGGATCTATGGGAGGATATATCTGTGTGCATGATCCTCAATGTGTGATCTATGGGAGGAGATATCTGTGTGCATGATCCTCAGTGTGTGATCTATGGGAGGAGATATCTGTGCGCTTGATCCTCAGTGTGTGATATATGGGAGGAGATATCTGTGTGCATGATCCTCAATGTGTGATCTATGGGAGGAGATATCTGTGTGCATGATCCTCAATGTGTGATCTATGGAGGAGATATCTGTGTGCATGATCCTCAATGTGTGATCTATGGGAGGAGATATCTGTGTGCATGATCCTCAATGTGTGATCTATGGGAGGAGATATCTGTGTGCATGAACCTCAATGTGTGATCTATGGGAGGAGATATCTGTGTGCATGATCCTCAATGTGTGATCTATGGGAGGAGATATCTGTGTGCATGAACCTCAATGTGTGATCTATGGGAGGAGATATCTGTGTGCATGATCCTCAATGTGTGATCTATGGGAGGAGATATCTGTGTGCATGATCCTCAAGGTATGATCTATGGGAGGAGATATCTGTGTGCATGATCCTCAATGTGTGATCTATGGGAGGAGATATCTGTGTGCATGATCCTCAATGTGTGATCTATGGGAGGAGATATCTGTGTGCATGATCCTCAATGTGTGATCTATGGGAGGAGATATCTGTGTGCATGATCCTCAAGGTATGATCTATGGGAGGAGATATCTGTGTGCATGAACCTCAATGTGTGATCTATGGGAGGAGATATCTGTGTGCATGAACCTCAATGTGTGATCTATGGGAGGAGATATCTGTGTGCATGATCCTCAAGGTATGATCTATGGGAGGAGATATCTGTGTGCATGACCCTCAGTGTGTGATCTATGGGAGGAGATATCTGTATGCATGATCCTCAGTGTGTGATATATGGGAGGAGATATCTGTGTTCATGATCCTCAATGTGTGATCTATGGGAGGAGATATCTGTGTGCATGAACCTCAATGTGTGATCTATGGGAGGAGATATCTGTGTGCATGATCCTCAATGTGTGATCTATGGGAGGAGATATCTGTGTGCATGATCCTCAAGGTGTGATCTATGGGAGGAGATATCTGTGTGTATGATCCTCAAGGTATGATCTATGGGAGGAGATATCTGTGTGCATGATCCTCAATGTGTGATCTATGGGAGGAGATATCTGTGTGCATGATCCTCAGTGTGTGATCTATGGGAGGAGATATCTGTGTGCATGATCCTCAATGTGTGATCTATGGGAGGAGATATCTGTGTGCATGATCCTCAGTGTGTGATCTATGGGAGGAGATATCTGTGTGCATGATCCTCAGTGTGTGATCTATGGGAGGAGATATCTGTGTGCATGATCCTCAAGTGTGATCTATGGGAGGAGATATCTGTGTGCATGATCCTCAATGTGTGATCTATGGGAGGAGATATCTGTGTGCATGAACCTCAATGTGTGATCTATGGGAGGAGATATCTGTGTGCATGATCCTCAATATGTGATCTATGGGAGGAGATATCTGTGTGCATGAACCTCAATGTGTGATCTATGGGAGGAGATATCTGTGTGCATGATCCTCAGTGTGTGATCTATGGGAGGAGATATCTGTGTGCATGAACCTCAATGTGTGATCTATGGGAGGAGATATCTGTGTGCATGAACCTCAATGTGTGATCTATGAGAGGAGATATCTGTGTGCATGATCCTCAATGTGTGATCTATGGGAGGAGATATCTGTGTGCATGACCCTCAACTGGGATCTATGGGAGGAGATACCTGTGTGCATGATCCTCAATGTGTGATCTGTAGGAGGAGATGCATGATCCTCAATGTGTGATCTGTAGGAGGAGAATCTGTGTGCATGATCCTCAATGTGTGATCTATGGGAGGAGAGTGGAGTGCTTTGGAAATATCTGTGTGCATTGAAGTGATTCTTGACTTAAAAAACAAACAAACTATGATACATATTAGGAAAGTTGTTATCATAGCAGAACAGAAGTTATGACAGATTTATATAGCAGAATTGTCACAGTGGTTGAAAGTATGGTTGATTCCTGTAACAAAATTGTTACAGTGATTGAAAGTGTGAATGATTTCTGTAACAAAATTGTCACCATGGCAGAAATTATGGCCAAATCATGTAGCAGAATTATCACAATGGTTGAAAGTGTAACTGATTCCTGTAACAAAATTGTCATCACGGCAGAAATTATGACCGGATTATGTAGCAGAATTGTCACAATGGTTGAAAATGTGACTGATTCCTGTAACAAAATTGTCACCAAGGCACTAGTTTGGCAATTCGGGAAGCAATCACCAAATTGGGTTGGACTGTACTACCCCATCCACCCTATAGTTCCAATTTGACACCCTCTGATTTTCATCTATTTGGTCCACTTAAAGATGCACTCCATGGGACAAGGTTTGAAGATGATGAAGGAGTGATTCATGCAGCAAAGAAATGGCTACATGATCGAGACAAAATCTGGTACAGGCTAGGAATACATGCGCTTGTCTCATGCTGGCGTAAAGCCTTACAAGTTGATGGGTATTATGTTAATACCAATATGTACATGACATATCCATGTATATTGTATATAAATTTCATGCTTATTTAACCCGGTCAACAAATGCCCGCAGAAGTCGGATGTGTCGGCCTAACGGCGCAAGAACGCAGCTCTGCTGTAATCAGGCACAACACAATCACGTCTGGGAAAAAAAAACTCCGGATGAACGAAGAAGAAAAAGAAGAATAAACAGCTCCTGAGAAAAGCAATGCGGTGCATTACTTTCTGAACGACCCTTGCAGTTACTGTTGAAAACAACATTTTCAAATGTATACAAATCTACTTTCTTGTTTTACAGGCACCAGTATGCGAGATTTACTCAGCCTTATCCTTACACAGGTAATTTCACAAATACCTCAAAATGGCTTAAGCCAGAGAAAACACATATGTTTAGATACTTTGTCTCACACATATGTGTAGATACTTTGTCTGACACATACATGTAGATATTTTGTCTCACAAATATGTGTAGATATTTTGTCTCACAAATATGTGTAGATATTTTGTCTCACAAATATGTGTAGATACTTTGACACATACATGTAGATACTTTGTCTCACAAATATGTGTAGATACTTTGACTGAAACATACATGTAGATACTTTGTCTCACATATATGTGTATATATTTTGTCTCGCACATATGTGTAGATATTTTGTCTCACATGTTTGTAGATGCTGTCTCCCATAGAATATTTGTAGATAACTTGCTTGCCTTAACTTTTGGCTAAAAATAATTAACAGCATGATTAAGTATGTAGTTTAGAGAAGATGGACAGAAACAAGAACTAATACATTACAAATATTCATTAATTGCTGTCTGTGCAGATTAGGAAGGATTGTCACATACCTGAATGTATGTGTAAATGTATAAGTAAATATATTTGTAGCTGGCTCTTCTTCTTCTTCTGTGTTCATCCTGAGAGTTTTTTTCGGACGTAATTGCGTTGTGCCTGTTTACAGCAGAGCTGCGTTCTTGCGCTGTCAGGCTGACATGTCCGACTTCTGCGGTGTAGCTGGCTGTGTGGTGAAAGGGTTAAGGGTGCAGTTTGTAATCCCGTATACTCGCATTTGAAACACAGCTGCTGGCGATTTGGCAGCAGACCGCCCTGTGTTGGTTTTTTACAAAATGGTATGGGTGTTGGTCGTTCAGAAAGCAATGGCAAACTATTGAACATAAATTTGCCAAGAGATCACAACAGCAAAAAAAATGCTGGTGTTGACTGCGATGTCCTGTAAAGGATATGCAACTAACAAATATGTTTGTAAATATATGACAGACATCTGTTTAGGTTAGGTGTTAAAACGGAATATGACTAGAGTTAATAGACAACTAGTTCAGTAGACAACTAGTTCAGAAGAACAGTGAACAAAGACAGACAAGATTAAGGGTTCAAAGTTCAGTCAGCGTGACAGCAAGCTGCTAGAAAAACACGGGGAATGGGCGGTATTCAAAGAGATCCTGAGAAAGACCTCTGCACAAAGACTCAGGTTTGGGTTTCGATCGATATCAGAGTTATTTGTTAGGTAGAGAAATAGTTGTAGTGAAATCTAATTGTGAACAATTTGTAATGTTTAAAAAGGAGACTATCGACAAACAACAAAATCAGTTTATTCTTCATGGACAGCTTTAAACAACGAGTCTAAAGAGAGCTCTCTTGAGCCGTTTGTTTTAGACAAGGAAAATTACAACAGTGTTGTCATCTCCACATCATAGGGAGAATATTGACTTGACTTGACATTGAGTGGGAAATGTACAAGCATGTCATGTGGTAGGAAACCTCTGAAGTCGGAGTGGGTTCGCCTGATGGCGAGGGACACTGTTAATAGGGAAAGCTAACCCACACGCAAAATTCAGTCCATCACTACTATAAATAGTGTGTATGGACTACACTTGAGTTCAAAGTGAGCGAGCACAAAATAAATGTGATAGGAAGAGACTGTCACTGATGTAAACATCTGTGTAATAGTTGAAGTAGTGCCCCAGAGGAGCATCAAAATAAATGTGATAGGAAGAGACTGTCACTGATGTAACATCTGTGTAATAGTTGAAGTAGTGCCCCAGTGATAGGAAGAGACTGTCACTGATGTAACATCTGTGTAATAGTTGAAGTAGTGCCCCAGTGATAGGAAGAGACTGTCACTGATGTAACATCTGTGTAATAGTTGAAGTAGTGCCCCAGTGATAGGAAGAGACTGTCACTGATGTAACATCTGTGTAATAGTTGAAGTAGTGCCCCAGTGATAGGAAGAGACTGTCACTGATGTAACATATGTGTAATAGTTGAAGTAGTGCCCCAGTGATAGGAAGAGACTGTCACTGATGTAACATCTGTGTAATAGTTGAAGTAGTGCCCCAATGATAGGTAGAGACTGTCACTGATGTAACATCTGTGTAATAGTTGAAGTAGTGCCCCACAGGAGCATCGAATACCATCAGAGTCTGGGCCCTGTAGGAAACGGTGCCGCCTGCTCCAGTAATTAAATACACTACTCAGCGGGGCAGCCTTGGCAAGATTGGTTGGTGGGCAACTTGACTACGAGTTGATATTATTCTGCATTATACGATTACATTGTGTTACCACTAGTGTTGAGTTATTCCTGAAGTTCTGCCATGACATCTCACATCCATGATTGTTCCCATTGGATGACTAAACTTAGCCTTTTAGGTTCATGACAAGGATGACTGAAATGGTATGACTGAATCACCAGTGTGGAGCACATTTTTGGAAGTCAAAAGAAATTACTGGTACCGAACTTAGAATATTTAACTCTCATGTCAAATCAGCACTCCCGTATGGATCAGAGACTAACATGTTTATTAATAAACTACAAACATTCATTAACTGGGTCCTGCTCTGAATGCTTCAGTGATTATGTTCACGTTTATGTTGCTGTTTTTCTCTTCTTTTTTTTTTTTTGGCTTCGATTACCCCTACCCAGTTCAACCTCAAGAGAAGTTATATTAGGGTCCATCACCAGCTCAAATTAATAATTCAGTTAACAGGATATTAATTTGAAGATGATTTTTGTCCAAAGAGGGCAGTGATGTTGCTTCTTAATTGCTTTCTGTTTAAATCTAAACAGTTTTGAGTTTATTGATATCTCAACTTTTATTTTTTTCATTTATCAAAGCCTTTTGTTTTACTAACAGAAGAGCTACAACTTTTGATCATGCTAGTATAAAAAACTATTGAACATTAGCTGTAAGAGCAACAAACTGCACAGCCTTCTTTAGCAGATAACAAAGTCACACATTTAGTTGTGCTCTGAATATTGAAGTTGTGCTTTTATTTTGTATACTTCACATCAACACCATTCTCACAGAGTATATTGTAATTGTGTGTTAATGTCATGTTATTTTCAGCTGGTCTGTCACCATCTTTACCTATGTCTGTCACACCCCCCATTCGTTTTCCAACTTGGCAGACAGTGAAACCAGAGTTTATTGGAAACCTTCCGACAAGCTCGTATGGATCCATGCCATTTGATTTGTTAACTTCACTTCCTGTTGACATGTCCAATGTAAGAAGTAAGTATTGATGTAGCGAAACTGTCCATCATTCTGAGTCTAAAATCCATCAATGTAAAGTATAACTAATTCAATAGAAAAGTAACACAAAGTCAAATGTGTCTGTGAAAGCCATTATCAATGAACATACATAAAAACAAGCTAACTGGTTATATTTTACAATAATGAAGAGGCTGACAGAGTGAAAACAGTAGTCATAATACTACCTCAAAGCTTAACCTGTGATGAGACAAGTTTGAGAGAAATAATAGCTACAGAAATTGATGAGAAAATTAGCTTCAGGACCACCAGATTGATAATGAATAACATCAACTCCACTAAAGAGACCAAGTACCTGTCTTCAGACTTCACACAGGATACAACAGAATAAAATATCATCTGTTCAGCACTAAAGACTTGAGCACGACCGATGAATGTCAACGTGGAAAGAACAAAATGAAAGGTCAACATTTATTTTACGAATTTACAGTCAACATGAAGAACAGAGAAAACTCGTGGCCTACATCAGCTTCATGACATTATAGCTGTCATATTTTCATTTCTTGACATAAACTCCTCAAGGTGTTCACAGTAAATGGTTCCAGTAAATCAAAGACCTGCATTTTGTAGTCATGTAGAGTATCCCTGGGAAGGTTAACCCGGTCAACAAATGCCCGCAGAAGTCGGATGTATTGGCCTAACGGTGCAAGAATGCAGCTCTGCTGTAAACAGGCACATCGCAATCACGTCCGGAAATAAAAACTCCAGATGAACGCAGAAGAAGATATAAAGTATGATATCCACATGACAGCAAATTGGAAAAAGGTCAGTTATAGAGTCAATCTATGCTAAGGTTGAGATTGTAGCCAGAAACCTTCTCCAGAATGCATGCAGCAACTCAGAATCAGCACTACAGGCACTAGAAGAATACTTCAAGTGGAAGGTTGACAAATATACATTCAGCTAGAAGTGAAATGCAAATGTCGAACTGCAGACAGAGAGAGAGAGAGAGAGAGAGAGAGAGAGTGCAGTAAAGGTGTAAAATACAATGAATAAACCAAAACAGAAAGTTGAATTGGGCAGCTTTACCAGAACACAGTTGCAAGTGACAGAATAGTTGCAAGTGACAGAATGGATGTTGTGACTAGAAAGCCTTTATCAGCTCACGAAAACAAAAATACACTGCCACAATCACATTAAAATACTACAGAAAAGTCATTTAGCTTAGGTCCCGAGGACACCTAAATCCTAGGGAGGAAAAATCAAATTGTGTGCCATGAGCAATGTAAGTCAGCTAACAAGGAAGTGACGTAGTGTAGAAAGTGTAACCTAAAGACCGGTAAATCAAAACAATGTGTATGCAATGCTTCTACTTGCTTGTGTTTGTCGGTTTACTACACAGCTGTGATATTTGTGCAAAACATTTTTTGTGACAAAGTTTACCCTACCTCTGTGTAATTATTCCGAAATAAAATCACAATCAGAAGAAGCTGTAAGAGAGAGATGAAACTTGCAACCTTCAAATGGAATTGAGATAACATTTGAAAATATATTCAGTCATTAATTTTCTTTTCTCTCTTCTGTTTGTAGAAGTTATATTGAGAGTGGGTGGTTTTGTGAGTCTGAGAATGTTGCTAATGAGAAGATGTCTTAAATAAAGTTTATCTTTGCATAACTTGCGTGTGCAGGTGACAGTCTGTTACTCACCCCTCCCAAAATGGGAATGCCACTGCCAACTCCACCAGCAGCAGGCCTGCTTCTGACACCACATCCGGACTCAGCAGCCCTGAATTCTGCCTGGATCATGGCCATGTCCTCGCCTGTGTTTGTACAGCAGCAGCAACAAAGTCAGCAACAGTTACATTCCTCCGTTCAGCAGCTGCAGCCAGCAACCACAGCCAGCACGGACACATTTGTTCCTACAGCACCAAGTTCTAAGGTCAGTTGTTTGGTGTATGTTGTAATCGTAAATGACATTATATGTTTTCATGAATGCATTTTCTTGCTCATTCATCCTGGCAAGGCATGTTGGTGTAATGGTTAGGGTTTCTGCTGAAAATTGCATGAGCATGATTGGACAAGGTTTCGATGTCAGCTCGTAACGTTCACTATGGGAGGGACTGAAAGGCTGAGAAAGTCATCATGCTGCATGGGCAACACAGTGGTCTCTACAATTCAGCCCAGGCTTTGTGTTGCGGAGAGGTATAATTACATCCCTGGTCCCCGCCATGGGTTGTAGTTATGCTTATTTTCAAGCACAATGTTACAGATTATTGTCTGTCATGATAGCAAGATGCCAGTACAGTACAGTGTTCATATGGGAAAATATTTATATTAGATATACTATGTTCATATGGGAAGACATTTATATTAGACATACAATGTTCATATGGGAAGTTATATGGAAATTATTTATATTAGACATACTATGTTCATATGGGAAGATACTTATAGTAGATATATTGCGTTCATATGGGAAAAAGATATGGAAGTATCTGTGGTGAAGTGGTCAAGCCGTCTGACTTGAGCTCCGAAGGTTGTGGGTTTGATTCCAGGCCGCGTCCTTCGGATTTTCGACTTTTAAGTGACTTTTTTATATGGGAAGATATTTATAGTAGATGTAAAATGTTCATATGGGAAGATATTTATATTAGACATACTACGTTCATATGGGAAGATATTTATATTAGACATAAAATGTTCATATGAAAAGATATTTATATTAGACATAATATGAATGGCTAAAAACTCTGGCCACATACAAATAGATAATATGACCATTAAAAGAACGGAAACATACAAATACCTGGGTACAATCTCGAACTGCTCCAACATCATAAGGGAAGAAATACAAACTAGAATCAATTCTGGAAATAAGATATACTATGCACTACAACATCTACTAAAATCAAATGCGCTATCTCGTAACACCAAAATCACATTATACAAAATACTGATCAGACCAGTTGTGCTGTATGGCTCTGAAACCTGGAGTACAATGAAAGGAGACAAAGCCTTGTTACAAACCTTTGAGAACAAAGTTTTAAGATGCATCTTTGGACCCATTTGGGATACACAAAGTGGAGAGTGGAAAAGAAGAAGTAACAAAGACATTTATGATCTGTTTAAGTCCCCGCTAATCACTGGCATCATGAAGGCTAATTAATAGACTACAATGGCTGGGGCGTATAGAAAGAATGGAAGATAATAGGGAAACAAAACTCGCTTACACTCAGGAAATAAATGACCGTAGACCCCGAGGTAGACCAAGAAGACGGTGGAGAGATAATATATATACAGACCTACAAGCACTTGGAATCAACGACTGGCAAGAGAAGGTCAACCAGAGAGACGAATGGAGATGGATTGTATCTGCAGCAAAGAACCTCAATGGCTCGGAATGCTGAAGAAGAAGAAGAAGATAATATGTTCATATGAGAAGTTTTTTATATTAGATATAAAATGCTGATATAGGAAGATATTTATATTAGACATAAAATGTTCATATGGGAAGATTTTTAAATTAGACATACAGTGTTCATATGGAAAGATATTTATATTAGACAAACCATGTTTACTTGTCCACGGCTATGTGTTCAACATATTCACAGCTAACCTCTATATTTAGAGACCACTCCACCATCAGCACATTGGCACAGTTGCTAGGGAGCTGTGTCGACAATACCGAGCTCAGTCGACAAGGGTTTGATGACTGCAGTCGAGATCTCGCTAAGTGAGGGACAGACTGGGACAAACTAGCTACCTGTTCCTTTGTGCATTGAGGCCTACAAAATGTGATAACCCAATCACATGACATCCCAGATAATTAAACACAAATATTTCCACTCCACCATCCACCACTCGGCTGTGCCTAGAAGTACAATAGTTTCTCACCCTCTGAGATGTACAACAATGAAAAGTGAAGGGTAAAATAAGAATGTGTTTTGTCATCAGGTCTTTTCTCTTTCTTTAGAGAAGTGATAATGAGAAAGATCAAAGAGAGGCCAGGAATAAGTGTTGGGGGTTATAATATAAACAGTCTATGATCAGCAGTTGCACAATATTGATGGCTGAAAACACTAACAATCTGCAACTGTTGGACATTGTAGTAATAGATAGTGCATAATATAAAGGACTTAAATATCAAGAAAACAATGATTATATCAAAGAAAAACATATAACTAAAATGTGATTTATCAGTAGAAGGGAAAATGCTGAGCCAAGTAAGTAAATTCACATATTTGGGGGACAGTTCAAATATGAATTGGAAGATGCATTACAGAGTTTAAAAGCAGAAAAGGCCAAACAAAAGCTGCATTTCAGAAAATGAAAAGTATCTTATATACAAAGTTATTATCATTGAATGTCAGAGAGAAGGTGTTGAAATGTTGTATAGAACCTGCTCTGTCGTATGGCAGTGGATCTTGGAATGTGAACAAACAGATCAGGAGGGGCTTGGAGGGAGTGGAGATGTGGCTTCTGAGATGGGAGTGAGTGGAGATGTGGACTTCTGAGATGGCAGTGAGTGGAGATGTGGCTTCTGAGATGGCAGTGAGTGGAGATGTGGCTTCTGAGATGGCAGTGAGTGGAGATGTGGCTTCTGAGATGGCAGTGAGTGGAGATGTGGCTTCTGAGATGGCAGTGAGTGGAGATGTGGCTTCTGAGATGGCAGTGAGTGGAGATGTGGCTTCTGAGATGGCAGTGAGTGGAGATGTGGTTTCTGAGACAAATGTTGCGAATACCTTGGCCTGTCAGAGTCACTAACGACTGCCTGGAAAAGGTTAATGATAAATATAATAAAAAATAATGATAAAATAATAAAATAAACCCGGGTTCGAATGCCGGATCACTGGCGTGTGGTGGGTGTGTCATGCCAGTGATCCGGAGTTCGATCCCAGGTCCAGTCAGGGATATGCACTACTGACGAGCTCAAACGAGAGCGAAACTCGAGTCTAGTGCTTTCAATCTGACATGGACAAGGCCTTAGGTTTGTACCAGAATACAATCAACATTGCTAATAGTGGGTTGTGCTCAATCTATAAACCTCTATTCCTGAAACAACCAAAAAGTCAATCTTTGAGGAATGCCAACAGTGAGTGTGTAATGTCTCCATCTCTGTGTTGTATATGCGCTCATGAGCTGAGTTCATTGTCCAAATGATGTTTTTGTTTGTAAAAACAGAAAGACAGGTCAAAGGTGAAGATGGGTCCAGCTAAGCAGCGAGAGGTCAAACAGGAAGCAGGCCAGCATCACCAGTGTTAATAAGTCGCTCAACTCAAACAGGTTTGCTTGATGAACTCATTCTGCACCAACTCTCACAATATTTAAACACAGAAGCCCCAAAAAATATGTTACACAATTTATTGTCTGGCATATTTTGCTGCATCTCGTCAGGTACATACTGCAGAGTTATACATCATATGAAATGAATACTTTAGCTGAAACAATTAAACCATAATCACAGGTATTGTTCAAATGTGGAGCATCAATTATCCCCATGGTAATAATTTCAAATTTAACACGAACTGTTTCTTTTGGCAGTATTTGATGCAGCAAAATATGCCAGGCAATAAATCGTACATCATATTGTTTGTGGCGTCTGTCTAAATCCACCAAGGGAATGCACTGTTGTGAATCTCACTGTAAATTGGTTATTGACTCGTATCACTGAAACAGTTTGTGTTTTGTTTATTTCTGCAGTCCTGGCCAGTTACTACTTCATCTTGTCTATCATCATCTCATCAAGTGCCCTGCCAGCTGGCATAGGCTTTTATGTCTTTCCACAGATCTCGGTCCTTGGTATTCTGGATCAACTCTGCTGATGATATTCCTCTATGCTGCCATCTCAGTCCATCCAGCATCATTTCTCTTGATCAGCCTCTGCCTCTCTTCCCCTCGATCTTTCCAGTTGTCACGATGTTTTCCAATGCTCCCTTCTCATCAAAAATAAAACCCAAAAAAAAGCTTTTTTTGTCTTTTTTCTTTATTGTTGTATATAGTGTTCTTGTTTCATTACCTCTTTCGGGCAATCATCAACAGTTACTCTGTCAGTACAAGGAATTTGCAACATTCGTCTCAGGAACCACTGTTGTTTTCAAGCTCTTCCTAATTTGTTAACTTACATTCCAAGATTCACAGCCATACAAAAAAAGCAGGGGTTTTATATAGCTTTCGCACTCTCTTTCTTACATTCAATGATAGTGACTTATTGCATAAGATACCTTTCATTTTCTAAAATGCAACTTTTCTCTGCCTATTCTGTTCTTAATCTCTGTTGTGCATCTTCCATCTAATGTTTTTGGGGGAGTTTTAAACCCTTTGGGTTTAAAAATTTTCCCTTTTATTTCCATTTCACATTTTGGTGTCGCCGTTTTCTTTGATATCATCATTATACTGTTTTTTTTGTATTATTCAAGGAGAGTCCTTTCATTTCACTCTCTATTACAATGTCCAACCTTGTCCATACTATCTGATCTGTTATTTTAAATGTTAATGTTGCTTCAAATCCTTCAGTCCCAGACATTCATTATTTTAGCTTCTTCTGTCTCAATAATGTCTGACTAAATATTGTTATTGTAGAATTTGTAAAAATTGCATTCACTCAGTTTGAACATAGGTGTAGGAACACTTGTTGCTATACTAGAGTGCACTGAACTGATTTTGCATGAGGGTTAACTTTCCCTAATACCAGTGTCCTTCACTGTCAAGTGAACCCTCTCTGAATTCTGAGGTACTTCTAATTTATGTCCCCAAACCAAAGATGTGAGGTCAACAATTAAGCCCAACTCCCTGGCATAAAGAATGAACCTACTACACCGAGGTCAGAAAAAAACGTTTAAGCATGTTATAACGTCTCAGCCAGGCTGACCTGTTTAGAATAGCTGCTTGGGACAGAGGAAGAAGTGGTGGGGATGACAACAGGCCCTCACTTGTTAACATCCAATGGTATTGAAGAAGGAGGTTGACTGCTGCTGAGCCTCTTCTGGAGTTGAAGTAAACACAGAACACGACCAGGAAGCATGATGGAAGCAAATATACACACACAGAAGCAGGTGGATGTTTCAGCCACAGATTTGATCAACAAACAAACAAACACACAGAGATGCAGGTGGATGTTTCTACCACAGATTTGATCAAATACACACACAGATGCAGGTGGATGTTTCTACCACAGATTTGATCAAATACACACAGAGATGCAGGTGGATGTTTCTACCACAGATTTGATCAAATACACACACAGAATGCAGGTGGATGTTTCTACCACAGATTTGATCAAATACACACACAGATGCAGGTGGATGTTTCTACCACAGATTTGATCAAATACACACAGAGATGCAGGTGGATGTTTCTACCACAGATTTGATCAAATACACACAGAGATGCAGGTAGATGTTTCTACCACAGATTTGATCAAATACACACACAGAAGCAGATGGATGTTTCAGCCACAGATTTGATCAATAAACAAACCAACACACAGATGCAGGTGGATGTTTCTACCACAGATTTGATCAAATACACACACAGATGCAGGTGGATGTTTCTACCACAGATTTGATCAAATACACACACAGATGCAGGTGGATGTTTCAGCCGCAGATTTGATCAAATACACACAGAGATGCAGGTGGATGTTTCTACCACAGATTTGATCAAATACACACAGAGATGCGGGTGGATGTTTCTACCACAGATTTGATCACATACACACAGAGATGCAGGTGGATGTTTCTACCACAGATTTGATCAAATACACACAGAGATGCAGGTGGATGTTTCTACCACAGATTTGATCAAATACACACACAGATGCAGGTGGATGTTTCTACCACAGATTTGATCAAATACACACAGAGATGCAGGTGGATGTTTCAGCCACAGATTTGATCAAATTACACACACAGATGCAGGTGGATGTTTCTACCACAGATGTGATCAAATACACACAGAGATGCAGGTGGATGTTTCAGCCACAGATTTGATCAACAAACAAATATACACAGAGATGCAGGTGGATGTTTCAGCCACAGATTTGATCAAATACACACAGATGCAGGTAGATGTTTCTACCACAGATTTGATCAAATACACACAGAGATGCAGGTGGATGTTTCTACCACAGATTTGATCATATACACACAGAGATGCAGGTGGATGTTTCTACCACAGATTTGATCAAATACACACACAGATGCAGGTGGATGTTTCTACCACAGATTTGATCAAATACACACAGAGATGCAGGTGGATGTTTCTACCACAGATTTGATCAAATACACACACAGATGCAGGTGGATGTTTCTACCACAGATTTGATCAAATACACACACAGATGCAGGTGGATGTTTCAGCCACAGATTTGATCAAATACACACACAGATGCAGGTAGATGTTTCTACCACAGATTTGATCAAATACACACAGATGCAGGTGGATGTTTCAGCCGCAGATTTGATCAACAAACAAATATACACAGATGCAGGTGGATGTTTCAGCCACAGATTTGATCAAATACACACAGATGCAGGTAGATGTTTCTACCACAGATTTGATCAAATACACACAAAGATGCAGGTGGATGTTTCAGCCACAGATTTAATCAACAAACAAGCAAATACACACACAGATGCAGGTGGATTTTCTTCTTCTTTCGTTTGCTTGAAATATGTCTAAAAACTGCAGTGTGGGAGCAACATCTGCAAAGAGCTTTCTACATAATGGTGTCCGCTCGCCAAGCAGTTAGTCAAAGCTAGGGTGCTGATTGTCTACTGTCACCTTGCTGTGACTCAATGTTGTTTCATGGCATGCAAAGTTTGAAACCTGGACAGACTTGATTACAGTGGAAACCATGGGTGCTCCTCCCTGTGTTAGCCACTTGTTGTTTCATAGCATGCAAAGTTTGAAACCTGGACAGACTTGATTACAGTGGAAACCATGGGTACTCCTCCCTGTGTTAGCTACTTGTTGTTTCATGGCATGCAAAGTGTGAAACCTGGACAGACTTGATTACAGTGGAAACCATGGGTGCTCCTCCCTGTGTTAGCCACTTGTTGTTTCATAGCATGCAAAGTTTGAAACCTGGACAGACTTGATTACAGTGGAAACCATGGGTGCTCCTACCTGTGTTAGCTACTTGTTGTTTCATGGCATGCAAAGTTTGAAACCTGGACAGACTTGATTACAGTGGAAACCATGGGTGCTCCTTCCTGTGTTAGCCACTTGTTTCATGGCATGCAAAGTGTGAAACCTGGACAGACTTGATTACAGTGGAAACCATGGGCACTCCTCCCTGTGTTAGCCATTTGTTGTTTCATGGCATGCAAAGTTTGAAACCTGGACAGACTTGATTACAGTGGAAACCATGGGTGCTCCTCCCTGTGTTAGCCACTTGTTGTTTCATGGTATGCAAAGTTTGAAACCTGGACAGACTTGATTACAGTGGAAACCATGGGTGCTCCTCCCTGTGTTAACTTGTTGTTTCATGGCATGCAAAGTTTGAAACCTGGACAGACTTGATTACAGTGGAAACCATGGGTGCTCCTCCCTGTGTTAACTTGTTGTTTCATGGCATGCAAAGTTTGAAACCTGGACAGACTTGATTACAGTGGAAACCATGGGCGCTCCTCCCTGTGTTAGCTACTTGTTTCATGGCATGCAAAGTTTGAAACCTGGACAGACTTGATTACAGTGGAAACCATGGGCGCTCCTCCCTGTGTTAGCTACTTGTTTCATGGCATGCAAAGTTTGAAACCTGGACAGACTTGATTACAGTGGAAACCATGGGTGCTCCTCCCTGTGTTAGCTACTTGTTGTTTCATGGCATGCAAAGTTTGAAACCTGGACAGACTTGATTACACTGGAAACCATGGGTGCTCCTCCTTGTGTTAGCTACTTGTTGTTTCATGGCATGCGAAGTTTGAAACCTGGACAGACTTGTTTACACTGGAAACCATTTGTGCTCCTCCCTGTGTTAGCTACTTGTTGTTTCATGGCATGCAAAGTTTGAAACCTGGACAGACTTGATTACAGTGGAAACCATGGGCACTCCTCCCTGTGTTAGCCACTTGTTGTTTCATGGCATGCAAAGTTTGAAACCTGGACAGACTTGATTACAGTAGAAACCGTGGGCGCTCCTCCCTGTGTTAGCCACTTGTTATTTCATGGCATGCAAAGTTTGAAACCTGGACAGACTTGATTACAGTAGAAACCGTGGGCGCTCCTCCGTGTGTTAGCCACTTGTTATTTCATGGCATGCAAAGTTTGAAACCTGGACAGACTTGATTACAGTAGAAACCATGGGTGCTCCTCCCTGTGTTAGCCACTTGTTATTTCATGGCATGCAAAGTTTGAAACCTGGACAGACTTGATTCCAGTGGAAACCATGGGCACTCCTCCCTGTGTTAGCCAGACTAGTGTCCGCTCAGGTTGCCCTACATGGAGGTAGAGGCTTTGGTCAGTGTAAACCCCAACCTAGACACATCAGGGTCTCTGCTGTCCTGAGTTCACTGTAGTGATAGCAATTGTTAAAGAATTGATTAAGCATCACTTGCTTGATAGTACCACTAAAATCAGCAAGAGAAGGTACTGGGTGTTTGCAGGAAGAATGTTATTGTCAGAACTATGCCTTTGTCTCTTATAAAAACTTTTACCAGAGATATCACTTAAAAGTGCTTAAAAGTCGACAGGGTCGACTTCATTGCACCAAGTTTTATCCCATATGGCTCAGTCTCTTTCCACAGCGCGGAAAGTGGTGAAGTGGTCAAGCCGTCTAACTCGGGCTCCGAAGGTTGTATGTTCGATTCCGGGCTGCGTCCTTCATTTCACGAGTGCATTTTTTCGGAGACCCCAGAGGGTCATCGCTGGAACTACGGAGTTCGTGCTTTTTGCGACGCTTTCCGCGCTGCGGAAAGAAACTGAGCCATATGGGATAAAAACCCGGTGCAATGCAGCCTACCCTGTCAATTTTAAGCTAGTTCTTTCATTGCACCCACTCCCATACGAATCCGGATACGCCTTTGTGTGTCATCAGAATTTACAGGTCTCCCATTACTGTAAAAATAACTTTGTTAATGAGAAATCACTAGTTGTTCAGCAAAACATCAAAGGAATGTCACCGCTTTCAATGATTTAAGTTGTTTTTGGACCTATCAAAGACACATTCCTTGGGTGGAGGTAAATATAAGACGGCAGGAAAAATTTCATAACGATGCAACAGACAGTTTTCAAAATAATTGATCGTGAATGAAGGCAAACAAATGTGGACATACTATAGCAACAAATGTCCAACTTGAAAGAGACAGTCATCATTAAATGCTTGAAATATTGCCATTCCATTGGATTTTACCATTTCAGATCTACCTCCTCACATTCGAAACTTAAATCTGGAAGAAAGACCACATCCTCTGTATGTCAGCCATTCACATAAGAACCAGTCTATGTCCAGATCTCACACAAATTGTGAAGGAGATAACTGGAAAGCAGGTAAGAACACAGTGTGAACAATTTTGTGAGTGTTCTCTGCACTAATTTAGGAGTTATGTCTGAGGAATTGTGACATTCTTGTGTGAATATATGTGATGTTAGTAGTCTTTAGTTTGATGATGAAACAAGAGGCTGGGAGGAAGCAGCTACTGATGACTGTGTGTAAAGGCACACCATAAACCATCATCTCCTCGGGAAGGTTAACCCGGTCAACAAATGCCCGCAGAAGTCGGATGTGTCAGCCTAACGGCGCAAGAACGCAGCTCTGCTGTAAACAGGCACAACGCAGTCATGTCCAAAAAAAAAACAACTCCGGATGAGCGCAGAAGAAGAAGAAGAAACCATCATCTTGAGCTGGGTGAACTGGCTAGATAGCCAGTCATATTACGTAACAGTTTAACAAAGTATTGAGATGAATTCATCACATTATATTGAATTTTTAGGCATTGAAAGCAAGCATGGTTAAGAAATCACTTTTGGGATTGATGAAGCACCATGGGATCTCACAGAAGCTCATGAACCTGATCCTGGTTGAGTTCTTTATGAGGGAAAACCAAGTTGCATTTCATATAACATGAGTGTGGCAAGAATACGTTTTGTCACCTTTTCTATTCTTACTGTCTGTAGATTGGATCTTGAAGACAACAATAACTACTTCCAGAAATGGAATTCAGTGGACTGACAGAGTAGCATGAATATCTAGACTTATTAATATCCTTGTCCTCCACTCCTACATCTAAAACTAGATAGCAAGGAAAGGAAATGTGCTACCCCTGCCATTATTTGGGGACAGAACATCATGCATGAGGCTATTCTGAGTAAGCTTGAGAGGAACTGTTAATATGAAGTGGTACATGTTTCTTCTCATGTAGTTTAGGGAATGTCAGAAAAACCATACAACAAATGTAGATCATGATCACCATTATAATGCCAGCATGAAACAGTACCAGGCCTTGGCTACAAGAGCCATCAAGCCTAAGGTAATCACAGACACTGCAGATTATAGGGATACACTTTTGGGGCATGATTTAAATAATTTGTTTTATACACATTTCATTTATAAAATTTTATTAAATTTACATTTTGCTGTAAAGACTTCTTGTAAATAGCCGTCTAAAATGATTGTCAGTTGGCTCAATATACAGGACACTACAGCAAGTTGTATACTCAAAGACAGCCCTTAGTTCTGTAGAAAGTGTGGACTGAGAAGCAACTCCTTATACTCTGACACTGTATAGTAGATATACTCCTGCAGGTTGTGGAATGTAACATCATTTTCTTGGTTTGTTTCAACAGGAAATGAAGACTCAGACAGTGGTTACAACAGCCCCATGCATAAGAAGAATCTGGTTTCCAGTGGTATGCAAACTGTTCCTGCACACATACATTCAGGGGACAGGAAGTTGACTGAGGACATTCACACCAGTGGAAAGTCCTGGAGGAGTCAGCAAAACATGCTGACAAACCACACAGATAATGATGTTCAGGATGTTGGGGCAGTTGATGCATCTGTCTTGAAATCAAAGGCTGAACATCTTTTGAGTGAGGATGTAGAACTAGATGGAAAGAAGAAACGAAGGAAAAAGAAAGACCACTTAGATACTAGTAGGTCCCCAAGACTACTAGGGTCCAATACAAAATTTCTTTCGAGGTCGTCTTCATCTGTATCATCTGCTGGAACAAAGCCTGATGAAGATGATGAGAAAATTGACCTTCACTCTTGGACAGATTTCCCACCTGTGTCTTTGAGGAATGCTGCTCCTTCAGCATCCTCAAAACACTTGCTGAAGTCACCCGTGAGCCCAGATGAGCGAGTGCCTCTGACAGTTGAAAGGTCTGCACATGAGCCACCTTGGTCAATCAAGTTTTCCAGTGCTGATCAGTTGAGATCTGAGCGACATCGATCCTCCAGTGGAGAGAAAGACAAACATTTGAGTCCTAAAATCAGCTCCCCTCCAGAATCTGCTTGGGGTAGGATAGGCCGCAGTTTTAGAAGCAGTCAAACTGCTGTCCTGGGACACGAACTGTCACGCAAGATGTCAACTTCTGAACAAGTGCCTCTGCTGAACTCAGGTGGAAAGACAGATTGCTCTGTAGCTAGTGACACCAACAGAGTTGTTTGTGCTGAATCTGTTTATAGAAATCCTCCATTACAGTCAAACAAAAATAATGCTTTTGTGAACAGAACGAGTGATATTTCCAGAACTGACTACAAAAATGAGGTGGAGCCTGTGGCAGCAGCACAAGTCAGTTACAGTCATATTGCTTCAAGTCATGTTGTAAAGAAGCAGGTGGAGCAAGGTAAGAACATAAATATGCTTAAATATCCATCAACTTCTTCTGTCGTTCGCTTGAAATTTATTTTCCATATCTGCAATGTTGTCTCTTGTTTTAACTACACTGTCTTGTTGAACTCACTCAATGGTCCATAAAGTTTTATCTTCCACTGTTATTTCTCCAGGCCTGTAGGTTTGCCTAGACATGTAGTATGCAGAGCAGTTTTAGAGTATGTGATATGCTGCCTGTGGTGCTCTATCATCTATTAATAGTAAACACATATCATCACCGCAACCATTATCTTCAAAGTTTTCATCAGAACCATCAGCCAACCAGGCCAATAATGGTTGCTGCAAGTACAGCAGTTCTAGAGGCAGAGACCTTCTGTCAGCTACAGATGTTGATGCTGCCACCCATCACATGGGTTATTTGCTATACTGCGATTAAGAACAATGAATGCAAACATCTGCAGCTTTCAATAAGCAACGTGAACTTGATCAAACGTGCAACGGTCCAGGGAATTCTGCAGTATAACAGAGTCCAGAAACATGATCAATGTAGCAATCAAGTACTCAAAGCCGGTCGTTGCAATAATAAAGGCAATATTTATTTGCCGGAGTCGAACAGGTTACAGATTCATCAATCACTACATCAGTTCCGATTTATAATTACCGTGCCTGTTATGGCCAGGCGGGACGGTAAAGAAACATGGTTAGATTGAAATCGTAAACGATCGAAGACATTAAAATATCTATAATCATCATGTCCCGGTGCTTCTGTCCTTGGCTATCCTATCTATGCGTCAGCCTGTTTCACTTGCTGAGTCCCGTTCCAATATTGTCGCATTTGTCCGGGGCTTTCTGGTCGATATACATCTTGAATTAATAGCCTCGTTCTTCTTTCTAATATCTGTTGGCCATCGGAGTAAGTGTCCAGCCAGTATATAAGTTCTCTCCTTGCTGAGAATGGAATCGAGCTGCCTCGTTGTTCAAGCTCCAAGATCTGACTGTTTGTTGTTGTTGACAATGTTCCTGACGTATTCTGTTTTTTACGTCAGCCTCCTAGTTTCTACCACTATTTGGTTTGCGATGTTCTCACTAAGTTTCATTTACGTCATATCAACTGCGCTGCTACTTGGCAGGTAAGTTCAACAAGTATGGCACCTTTGGCTGGAAAAAATAGTTATTCATGTAAAGAACTGAAAGCATAATCCTCTTCAAAGTACTCCTCTTGTACACACTCCTCCCAGCGGTCATGCCAGTGTTGGAAGCATTTCAGGAGAACCTCTTTGGGGACAGAGTACAGCCTGGTTGTTGCATTCCCCATAATGTCTTCTCGTGACTCATATCAGGTCCCTTTCAGCTGCATTTTCAGCTTGCCCAACAGCTGAAAATCACAAGGAGCCATATTGGAAAATGGGGAGCCTGAAGAATTAGAGGAATACTATGTTTGGTCAGGGGAGCCTGAAGAATTAGAGGAATACTATGTTTGGTCAGGAAAGTCTGAATTAGATGAGAAGAATAATAGGGTATGTTGTCATGAGGGAGCTACCAAGTTCCCATTACCCACAAGCCCATTTGTTTGCTTCCAACAAAGGCAGGACTGCTAGGAGAAATGTCTACAGTCCCAAACAATGCCTCGAAGGGGATTAGGGGTTCAGACCTCCAGGTGAGTAAATGTATTTTTCCCAAGGAAAGGTCAGATACTTTTGTTTAACAGACCTCATACAAATGATACGTTGTAGAAGGATAAGCAGTGTGAGAAGGCCAACAATGTCAGACTCTGTGTTCACAGTGATGATGTGAGGGTAGTATGTGGTTGTGGGTTTGAATCCTCGGTGGGGCAGGGATCTGTTAACACTGAGCTCAGCTCCTAGATGGACCCAGCCTGACACGGCTGTGAGGACATGTTCTGGGAAGTTAAGATAATAGGTGCTATATTGACAGTATTGCCCATCCAGTGCTGACTGGCTATAAAACAATGAAGCTAGCACCATATCCCCAGTATACCTCGAGGCATGGAATGGAGTCTGTTTACTTGTCATAATGTTATAAAGAGTGATGTAGGCAGTCATTTTCTCTGTTTCTCTTGTGTCAGTTATTGATTCATCATGCATCTAGACTGCTGATCTAGACATTATGTGTTAACCTATCATGTGTTTGGAGCATGCAGTAGAAGTAAACAAAGGCCTACATCTTTTCTTCATTGACTAAACAAAGGCTTTCAATAAAATAAGACATGTGGACTGCAGATCTACAAATTGATGGGAAAGATCTTAGACAGTTAAAATAACATAGGAAACAACAAGCTGCCATAAAAGTTGATAATGAAGTAAGTCAATATCAGCATGAAAAGAGAGGGGTGCGACCAGGATATGTGATGTCTCCAGATCTTTTTCCCCTATATAATTAAAATATTATGAGAAACTTTGAAGATATGAGAGAATTGCCATTGAAAGATGCAGTATCAGATATGCAGATGATACAGTATTGGTTATAGACAACAAACAGGATCTGCAACAATTAGTAGATGCAGTTATTGAATATTAAACAACTAGGGTTAGAATTAATTTGAAGAAATATCACAATGACATCCAATAAAATGGGAAAATTTTTAAACAAGTGAACTGGTACAGTTATACCATATGATGGGAGGTGCCTTGTGCAGATTAGAACAAGAATTGGTATGGTAAAGGTAGCCTTTTGCAAGATGGGAAACATACTGACCAATAAAAAAAACAACTATCAGTTGCAGTGAGAAAGAGTGTTGAAGTGCTATGAAGAACCTATACTGTTATATGAAACATAGGCAATTAGCAAACTAGCTGAGAAACATCTAATGGCAGTTGAAACATTGTTGCTGAGGAAAATGCAAAGAATACCAAGGACAGACAGAAAAACCAATGAGCAAGTCCTGCAAGAAACATTGATATACATTGTTGACAAGGGCATCTGTCAATTATTTATCATGTGTCTACTTTGTTGACATAGACATGTGTCATTTATTATGTGTCAGAATTGGTGGCATGAGCATCTGTCATTTATCTATCATGTGTCTACAGTGTAGACATGGGCATCTGTTGTTTATATATTTATAGCATTTATATATATACATTGATGATATGGGCATCTGTAATTTATCTATCATTTGTCTATCTTACTTATTTAACATGGCATCTGTCATTTATCTATCATGTGTCCACATTGTAGGCATGGACATCTGTCATTTATATATTTATAGCATTTATATATACATTGATGACATGGGCATCTAAAATTTACATCTACATTACCAACATGGGTATTATTTGTCATTTATCTGTCATGTGTTTACATTATTGATATGGACATCTATCATTTGCCTATCATATGCCAACTTTGTTGGCATGGTCAACATCTGTCATTTATCTTTCATGTGTTGACATTAAATATTAACATTTATCATCTTGCAATACTATCAACATGGATATCTGTCATTTATCTCATATTTTTAAACTGTTGATTGACAACATGTTGCATTTATCTGTCATGTGTTTCCTCTGTTTGCATGGACACCATTTTTCAGGCAAGGCAGAGGTGTTTCATATACTGCATTTGATGATCAGTTACAATTGCTCAAATACATTGAGGCATCAGCATTAAGGTGTCTGAAACCTGGGGCTCATGCAGACAGAAAGACTTAATACTGACCTTTCGGTTAGCAAAAGGATGACAAATGCTCCGCATGTGAACAGGCAATGAATGAATCACCAAAAAATGAGAAGTATATTGTGAGCTTTACTAGAACACGATTACAAGAAACAAAATGGACGTTGCGGCTAAAGCCTTCGTCAGCACAGAACAAACACAAACAGACAACCAACTAACTACATGAGAAACACTACATGAAGATACATAGGTTACTTATCTGAATCCTGGTGTGGTCGAATGCGCCTTCAACACTTACCGTTTGATGTGAATGAAAGAACTGGATGTTTGGTTTAAACTGGTCGATGGGCGACAGAAATTAGCTTAGCCGCACCATGGGAGGGATGGGGGGGACGCCCATGTGTGCGAACGGTAAAAAGCTGATTAGCGATGAACTATAGTTGGCTCTGTGGCGAAAGTGGGATACGCACTCCCACATACCACGTAGGAACACAGCGGCAGGCACTTGGAATGCAGTCTGCCCTGCTTTGGTTAGCATAGAATGGTATGAGTGCCGGTCGCTCAGAAAGCAATGACAAGCCACAGAACGCAAATTTGCCAAGAAATCACAAACGGCAAAAGTAATTTTAGGGTAGATTACTACGTCCTGTAAAGGATATGCAACCACGTCTTTCTAGTGGGCTATATAACTTCGGGGATGGAAAAGGGGGGAGGGGAGTTTGGAAATTAGATGAAACTGTGTTGGACATTGAGGCCGTGAGGAGAAAGTGAACTCAACGGGAAGATGAGGCGGTTTTCCAAAGTCTTCCGATCATGTTCGTGAGATGCACACGATTTAAGCACCGTGACCTGTATGTCTGCCACGCCGCAGTGGTCAGAACTGTTAAAGTGTGTGGATACCGGTTTCTGGGCACCACTGTTGATATCAGATAGGTGCTGTCTAAATCTGTCAGCAAGATGTAGATTCATTTCAATTCTCATCAACCACATATGAACAGTATCAGTGATTATGTGTGTTTATTTTATCCAAAATATGTTCATCTATTCAGTTCATATGGTATATAACTCTACAGTATGCACTGATGAGATGCAGTGAAATATGCCAGACAATACATTGTGCAACTTGTTGTTTGTGGGTTCTGTGCTTAATGTCACTAAGGGACTACACTGTTTGAATGTCAGTTCCCTCATTTCTTGTGCCCAATACTGACTTCCCAGTCACAGCTGTGTGTCACATTTCAATCACCCATCATTGTGACATTGTCTGTTTCATTGTATGTAACATTCCCTCTAATCTGCTGTACATGTCTTGTATCATGTCTTTGTTATGTGTTGATGTTGGCATACACACTTGTATTATTACTGTGTTCACAGTAATATTACTGTCATAATTCAGTGATTGTAAACCTTTACATCAGTGAGTTCATTTGAAGACTGTTTGTCCACTATAAATACTATCCTCCATTTTGATTCTCATGTCCTGAATGTGCTTTATGGTAATAATTACCTTAGTATTCTCCATCTTCTCTGTGTCTGCTCAAATACTTCTGTTGGTTAAAACTGGTGTTGAGACTTTCCTCCTGGCCTGGTACTAAAATACTTCTGTCAGGTAAGACTGGTGTCGAGACTTTCCTCCTGGCCTGGTACTAAAATACTTTTGTCAGGTAAGACTGGTGTTGAGACTTTCCTCCTGGCCTGGTACTAAAATACTTCTGTCTGGGTAAGACTGGTGTCGAGATTTTCCTCCTGGCCTGGTACTAAAATACTTCTGTCGGGGTAAGACTGGTGTCGAGACTTTCCTCCTGGCCTGGTACTAAAATACTTCTGTCAGGTAAGACTGGTGTCGAGACTTTCCTCCTGGCCTGGTACTAAAATACTTCTGTCAGGTAAGACTGGTGTCGAGACTTTCCTCCTGGCCTGGTACTAAAATACTTCTGTCAGGTAAGACTAGTGTCGAGACTTTCCTCCTGGCCTGGTACTAAAATACTTCTGTCAGGTAAGGCTGGTGTCGAGATTTTCCTCCTGGCCTGGTACTAAAATACTTCTGTCAGGTAAGACTAGTGTCGAGACTTTCCTCCTGGCCTGGTACTAAAATACTTCTGTCAGGTAAGACTAGTGTCGAGACTTTCCTCCTGGCCTGGTACTAAAATACTTCTGTCAGGTAAGGCTGGTGTCGAGATTTTCCTCCTGGCCTGGTACTAAAATACTTCTCTATGAGCAATGTATTGGAGAGCTCTCTTTCCCCTCTCCAAGCACAGAAGCCAGCAGGATATGCAATACCTGTACTTGAGCTTCATATTTGTAGATTGGTGTGGCAATCTTTGAAACATTAGCCAGACTGAGAACCAAGTCTGTGAATAGGCAGCACCATTGAGAGCTACTCCAAGGTCTTAACTAGTGTAGGTCCTGGTGTTGCAACCTTTGTGGTCCATCTTGCCAAATAGTATGGTAGTTTCCACTTGCCTTCCATGTCTGCCTGATTTTGATTGCTCAACACATACAGTGGGAGCCATGATAGCACAACGGCTAGCACGCTTACCAGCTGGCCCGGTGGTCATGCGTTTGAATCTCCATGGAGTTAAGAGGTTTACAGCTGACCTGGCCTCCCTGGTAGATCCAGTCTACAATTGGTACTTGGAAATATTCTGGGAAGTAAAGATATCCATGTGATAATGTGTGCTGATTGGTCTATGAAATTATGGGGCTACCATCTGATACCCAGTACCCCTCAAGGCGTATAAAAGGATCCTTGACTTGCTCACACCTTTAGCAATGTTTCAGACTGCTTGCATAAATGAGTACCCTACTTGCAGTGAAACTCACTAACTAGCCATGAAATCTCCTGGTTGTCCATTTAACCCAATGGATACAGTCTAAAATTTTTCAGGGTTTTCATTGTTGGAATGGAGAAATTCTGGCATTTATTCTAGTTCCTTAACACTGTTGATATGAATAATAATGGATATGTCATTTATCTGTTATTATTGACATGGATACCACCTGTGATTTATTTGTCTATCAGTTTTGTTTTTTGCTGTTGCAGATACTGCCAACTTAGCTTCATTTGTGAATGCTGGCTCCTTGACATTAAACCAACCTGTGATATCAACCTCATCATCTTTGCCAGGATCACCACTCATGTTGCAGTCAAATTCCTTAATCAACTGCATCAGTTGTTCCATTTATGCATATAAGACCAAGTTTGCAAGGTCTGGCACCTGGCGTCAACTACCACATAACTCAGCCATTTCAGCGACCATCATCTTTGTCACCTGGAGGAAATTCAGTTCATAACCATCCATTCACAACATCTGTAAATTCAACAGAAAGGCCATTTCCGGTTAGAACTTCTAACCCGATATTTTACCAGAGGGGAACTACTAGTCAGCCTTCACATTCGGTCATCCCACCATTTCAGAATGGCAGTGTTGCATTCACACAGCCTCCTCCTCCTCCTCACTTGAATGTTTCTTCCATTCCTTTCTCTTGTTATAATGGGGTTATGACGTATCCACCTCCCATGCTAAATGCTTCTGGAATGCTATCCTACTGGCCCCTATTACAACAGCGAGCTGGGTTTGCAGCCTCCAGATCGAGCTGTGGACATATACTTCGAGCTCAAGTGGAGCTCCTAGAAGCTTAAATCTTCATGAGGCATCACACACTGGAGCTGACACATTACATTCAGTTGGAAGTAGTGACAGCACATAGTCCCACCCCATCATCTACTGCAGCTGATGTAAAATCTAAATCCACAGTTAATGCATCCGTCCAGCAAACAATTCATGAATGAACCAAAACCCTCCAATATTCTAGATAGCCCCCAGAATTCAGAGTCTGAGGGGATTAAAAAACGGAGAAGGAGACGAAGGAGAAGATCCAGGACTAAACGTGGGAACACAGAAACTGAAGAAGCAGAACAAGGTAGTGATAATTCTCAGATCCAAGGGCAAACACTTTCCAGCTCTAATGTCTCAGAGTCTGTCCTACACTTTGAGGATGTGGATGAATTCCCAGATCTGCTGACCTCAGCGTCTCGTGGACATCCTGAAGATGTGGACGGCCATGAGAGGTCAACGCTGTCTGGGACTTCCATTACATACAGTGACATACTGAAGTCAGGTTAAGTTCTGCTTGTTTCAGTTTGTACAAATATTCCTTGATTCTGTTGAGTTTTACTCAGATTTCCTGCATAAATAGCCTGGCATGGTTGTTAGAAATGTTCCCTGTTATCTGTCAGTTTTTACAAATATTTGCAGAATCTGTTAACTTGACAAATATCCTTTGATTATATAAGTTTGTCCAAATATCTATTGATTCTAGAGGTTTGTACAAATGTTCCCTGGTTCTCTTAACTTTGCAGGTATCTATTGATTCTAGAGGTTTGTACAAATATTCCCAGTGGCTAGAGGTATTTGTGATTCTTTACTAGACATTTCCAGCAGATGAGCATCTAGCCACTATGATAGTGCAGCTGCCATTGATTCTGCAGGTTTGTACACATTCTCCCTGATTCTGTTGATTTGGGAAATATCCAATGATTCTCTAGGTCTGAACACGTATTCCCTAATGTCCCTAAAGGTTTGTAAGATGTTCCATGATACTGTAGACTTTTAGAAATATTCCTTGACTCATAGGTTGTATAAATATTTCCTAATTGAGTTAGTGTTTATAAATATCTGATTCTATTGACTTCACAAATATCCATTGATTCTGTAGGTTTGTACAAATGTTCCTTAATTCTGTAGGTTTGTACAATGTTCCCTGGTTTTGTAGGTTTGTACAAACGTACCCTATTCTGTAGGTTTGTACAAATGTTTCCTAATTCTGTAGGTTTGTACAAGTGTTCCCTAATTCTGTAGGTTTGTACATATGTTCCTTAATTCTGTAGGTTTGTACAATGTTCCCTGATTTTGTAGGTTTGTACATATGTACCCTATTCTGTAGGTTCGTACAAATGTTTCCTAATTCTGTAGGTTTGTACAGGTATTCCCTAATTCTGTAGGTTTGTACAAATGTTCTCTAATTCTGTAGGTTATTACAATATTCCCTGATTTTGTAGGTTTGTACAATGCGCACTGATTCTGTAGTTTGTGCAAATGTTCTTTGATTCTGCAGATTTGTATAGATATTTCCAGATTCTGTAGGTTTGTATAAATGTTCTCTGATTCTGTAGATGTGTACAATGTTCCCCAATTTATTTTTTTTAAATTTTAACGATGGTTACTGATGTTGAAGGTTTGTGCAAATCTTCCCTGATGTTGTATATTTGTACAGTATTCCCTGATCCTGTAGGTTTGTACAATATTCCCTGATCCTGTAAATTTGTACAGTATTCCCTGATCCTGTAGGTTTGTACAATATTCCTTGATCCTGTAGGTTTGTACAATATTCCCTGATCCTGTAGGTTTGTACAATATTCCCTGATCCTGTAGGTGTGTACAAATATCCCCTGATCCTGTAGGTTTGGACAATATTCCCTGATCCTGTAGGTTTATACAAATGTTCCCTGATCCTGTAGGTTTGTACAAATGTTCCCTCATCCTGTAGGTTTGTACAAATGTTCCCTGACTCTGAAGATGGAATGGTAATCCTTTAGCAGAAACTCCTGTTTGGATATGAAGTGATAGAACTTCACAGAAACAAAGCCAATGCATTAAGATATTGGCTGAATTGGTTTTCTTCCTGTGTGAGATCCTGTTGAACCCTCCTGGGTTGTAATTGATGCAAACACGCATGTCTGCACGCATGCGCTTGCACACACACACATGCACTTGCACTTGCACATACATGCAAACACACATGCGTGCAAACTCTCTCTCTCTCTCTCTCTCTCTCTCTCTCTCTCTCTCTCTCATCTCTCCTCTCTCTCTCTCTCTCTCTCTCTCCCTCTCTCTCTCTCTCTCCCTCTCTCTCTCTCTCTCACACACACACACACACACACACACACACACACACACACACACACACAGAGAGGAGAGGAGAGAGAGAGAGAGATCATTTTCTTAGATAATGGATCCTCTGTATGTTATCTTTCAAGTAATTAAAATAGTCACTTTTGTTTTGTAGCGATGTGTAGTGTTATACCTTATTTCATATTGTATCAGTTGTATATTCTTGCTATTTCTGCCATTGTATTTATAACTATTCACTAAGTCACATAAATTATTATTTTACCTGATTTGTGTGGCATTTTATTGTGCCTACATCATTTTGATATTATGTGGACATTGTTGTGATATTATAAGGACATTAATTTATATTATCTAGACATGATAGATATATTTTTGTTATTCTAGACCTGGTCAAAGGCAGGAAGTCAGAGTCGGACGCAGTCTCTGACTGGTTCTTGTGTGTCTGGAGATATTGATGATGAAGACAACACCAGCTGTCACACAGGCAAGTGTGTTTGTCTGTGTGCTTGTACACGTGCGCGCGCAAGCAGCTTAAAAAGTAAAAAAAAAAAATCGTTATTTTTACTCATTTCCTTGATATGGAAATGGATAAATCTTAATTTGCCACCCCTCTGCACACTCTCATGTTTCTTCTTTTTTTTCTCATACCAATTGTTTTATAATTATTTAGATTGAAACCCCCCCCCCCCCCCCCCCCCCCCCCCCCTCCTCACACACATGCCATACGAGAGAGAGAGAGAGTCAGTCCCTATTTCCCATATGCATTTGTGGTCATTTGTGGTCAACCGGTCTCTGTGGCTGAAGGGCTTGCGAACGCGGTTTGTGAGCCCGTATACCCGGGTTCGAAACACGGCGATGCTGATTTTTTCGAAAAAGGTATAGAGACCGGTCGTTCAGAAAGCAATGGCAAACTACTGAACGTAACACTTGCCTAGTACATCAACAGCAGCTGAAAATGCTGGTGTTGACTGCAACGTCCCGTAAGGGATACGCAACACAAATTTGTGGTCAGCTGACCTGTGGCAAGCGTGGCCAGTTCTCTCAGTTTGGCGTTTACACTAGAGAACTGTCATTTCTGTGCCTATTTTGATGAGCGAAGTAAAAGTTAGTTGCATGTCCTTTACAGGACATTGCAATCAACCTCAGCATTTATTGGCTATCTGCGATTTACTAGGCAATTTTATGTTTAGTAGTTTGCCATTGTTTTCTGAATGGCTGATGCTTCATACCATCAAAATCAACGCAAAGCAATCCACTTCCAGATCACCCACGGCTGAGTTTGAACACTTGACCTGATATATAGTTGTCTGCATGTCTGTTGATTGTTTGTGTGCTGACCAAGGGTAGAGCTGCAGCATCCATTACGCCGACCAACTCCCTTCTCGTTTTCTGTGATTTACTCATATGGATTTGCTAGAATAATGTGATATTGAACCAGTGGAAGATCCTGGCAGCTAACACATCCATCCCTACAACTCACAGATGGATTTAGGAATAGAAGTAAAAGGAGAGTACAACAGTGGATGAAATGACTTCTTATTCAATCAGAAGAATCTAGTTATCATAGTGTATGGTATTCTCAACGCTGTCCACATTGTTTTGAAATTATGAATATAATATGCATACGGTTACACATTTATTTATGTAACTAAATCTTGAAAATGTAATTATTTTCACACAGGGACAACCAATGAATCAAAAAGGGCCAGAAAGAGAAGAAAACGTAGAGAGCAAGCTAATAAAGCTGCAGAGGTGGAGCTTGCTGAAATATCATTAGAACAGCAGTGGTTGAAAGAGGTTGGGCTGAAGAAACCAACCAATCACAGAACAACAGAAGGAGGAATGTTGGGAGCTGGCAATGTGAAAGCCGCACCTGGCTTGATAACCAACTCTTATGTGATTAATGAAGCTAAGAAACAGACAAGTGGGAAGGGCGGAGAGAGGAAATCCCAGCAACCAATAGCATTTGATATAGCGGCAATGATTGATGCTATACAGGTCAGTTATTGTTTGTTTTGCGTCGTCTTCATCATTTATTATGTTTACAGATTGGTCTGGTATTGTTTGATAAAGTCACTACAGTGTTCTGTGTTGTTCAGCTCTGCACAAATCTGAACCCTAATGTTCTTGTATGTCTGTATGATGTAGTTGTTGCTTGGATGTTCTCTTATGTGCACATCACAGGAAACTATAAAACCAGGAATTTGTGAATTGTCTGAATATGTACAAGGTAAAGGCAGAATGTCATATACATCTGTAGAGCATCAACAGAAAGAAACATTTCAGAAATGAATATATATATCTATTTGAGTTTTATCGATACACTAAAGAATTTGTCAGAGTGAAGAAATAATAAGAATGTTAGTTAGTTAGTTAGTCGAGGTTCCAACTTCACGGCAACAGGTTGTCCCCATTATGCTCCTTTCCTGTGTCAGTGAATATCACACAAAATGCTCCCCACTGTCCAATGTGAACAGTGGAACAGACAGGAGTCTCGGGAATCCAACAGCCCGCACAGGACTGTGCATAAAGCCACCAGAATGCCGACACAAAATTAATCCATGAAAAACCACAGTTCATCGTCGATGGAATTGGCAGTCACCAGAAAGACCTCATTGACCCGGGTTTTCTCACATGCCTCTGTCTCTATCTGCAGGGCGACCCGCCGAAAGCTTCGCATTAAGCACAAACTCCGTAGCTCCAGCGCCGACTCCCAGGAGTCTCCTGAAAAATACACTCATGAACCGAAAAGGCAAATCAGTCAATTCAGCAACAGCCAGTAGCTATTGTTCCGAACATGCAGGTCACTGTACAAACAAAAGCGGACATGTAGAAGCATTCCACATGAATATCACAGCTCACAGAGTCGCACCACGCACTCAGTAGCAGGGCGACAGAACCATATACTACCAGTCCAACATGAGCAAAATGCAAACCGCAGCTACAAAAATAAATACTCCAGAGGCCGTAGCGGTTCAGTGCCTAACCACCATGCTGGGGACCGGAAGACATAATAATAATAAGAATGTTGACAAACTAAACATTACTGGACAGATCGGAGAAGGAAAAAAACATATACTGGCAACAGCAACAAAATGTCATTGTAAAACTAACTAAATTGTTTCGAATGATAAAACAAGATCTTAGGTGCTGATATGTTTTGTAACCTGATCTGTTCAACTTACCATTTGAAATCATAATGAAATTCATAAAAGATCTGCCATTCATAACAGTTGATAGGCAAAAGGTAAGCAACCTAAGATACACTGCTGATGGCAATTTTAATTTTGGAAATCAAAATATAGTTGCAAGAAATAATGGATATAATTGCAACAGTAAGTCCAAACAAAAGGTTTCCATCTAAATAACAGGAAAAAACAAGTAATAGTCATCACAGAGAAAATAAGTTCAGAATGCATCATAATTATAAACAGATCAATTCCGAAACAAATTAGTTTGTTAAAATATCTGGCCACCATGATAACAGCAGATGAAAGATGAATAATAATATTTTCATCTTTTTTCATCGAATATAATAGTTGTTCAAATTCTGTATTTTTTATAGAAAAAGCCGGTTACACCAACGAATTCAACTTTGACCAATCCACAACACACAAACCCCATTATGCCAAAGAAAGAGCATGTCATAATTGGCAGTGCATCTTTAAGTTTACCTGGCAATATGTTGGATTCATCAGCGCCATTGGTGAAACGAGGTAAAGAAAGAGAGGTGGTAAAAAAACTTGAAAGCC
>JACEFZ010022579.1:0-80732 GCA_014155875.1 Cepaea nemoralis
GCCCCCCCTTCTTTCCCCAGTAAAATGTTTTCTTCAATTTTTAAATTTTTGTTTTTTTTAAAATTTTTTTTTTTTTTTCTGTTGTTGTTTTTTTACAGCTTAATTTAACCTGTCAGTAGATGGTGATCTGAATCTATGTCTTGACCTCTTTAAAAAAAACTGTTACGTCGTATACAGACGGTCTGTACATTTCTTGTTAATGCAAACATTATCATTTTGATTTTCTGAATTATGGTCTGGTGATACCAACGTTACTTTATGTATTCTTTTTTTTTTTTTTTTATATATAGGGAGAAAAAATAATTCCGTAGCAGGAATTTGCTGTGGGTATGTGAAGTGTTAGAACAGTGGTTCTCAACCTTTTTTGGCCCGTGCCCCTTTCACCATATTTGCAGAATGTCACCCCCCCCCCCCCCCCCCCCTTTTCGTATTTCCTGCCTAAAAATTTGGCCAGTGCCCCCCTTCACCATATTTTCAGAACGTCATTCCCACCCCCCTTTTTTCATATTTCTTACCTAAAAATCCCTCCCCCCTTTTACACACTATACGTAATCAATCAATCAATCATGTGCCATGTCGGACGGCGTGGGCGCTCATGACTCGCCATTTCACTCGATCACCAGAGTCGTGGTTCAGCTCAGTGTTCCTGTCTCGTCTATGCCATGTGGCCAAACCATCCAGATATTTTCCTCTCGGTCTTCCTCTTGGTCTGTTCGTAATAATGAAAGCTAAATTTAATAGCACATATTAAAACGACGCTAGACGTCCACATAAAACGTGATTTGTGGGTCTACTTGTTTATAAAATGAATTTTAGAAGGGTGAGATGTACAAAACCGTAAAGTATGAAGAGAAAAACAATATCAAGTAATCGGTTCTTGTATTAACGCGATCTTGAAATAATCTTAATCCCCCTTTCTCCCCCCCCCCCCCCCCCCCCCCCCCCGTCAGATTAGAGGGTATGAAGAGGTAGAATGATGTAGAAGAAAGTAGTTGTCTCCGGTTAAGAAAAGACGCAGAAATCCACTGGGAAAGTCAAGATTACCATCTTTTGGGGCATCAAAGGTCTTAAATGGTGCATTTCCAGGAAAGATGTGAAAATGTTACTAGTGCTCGTGCAATGACATGCTAGTGAACAAAAAGAAGCCCTCGATAAAATTAAACGCCGGAAACTTCTCGAAAGGAGTATTTTTGCTGCACAACGACCCCCTCATAGTCATACGATTGCGCATAGAGTAGATACACTACATCAGTGCTTCCCAAAGTGGTGGTCCGCGGACCGGTGTCGGTCCGCGAGCTCTTCTTTGCCGGCCCGCAACGTGAGTTGAAAAAAAGTAAGATTGATTGATTGATTTAGAAGCCGACATCACAGCATTCGGGGCATTCCCATAAGCGCTCCGTCCCCATCCTCATTAGCCAGCGAAGAGTTCCAACCCCAATAGCAATAGTACCAGAAGCAAAAAAGTAAGAAGACAAGTTAAATATTTTCTCCTTTGAGGATTGTGTAGAGCTTTTTAAAAACAAGATTGTCCTTTTCTCAAAACATGATATCCCAACCGTTTTTATGGTGATTTAATTTTAAAATAAATTGAGCCTACAGCCGTATAGTCCAAGGAGTATGTATTTTTAAGTAGAAGCGAATCAATGGTTCAATGAGAAAGTTAAAAATAGTAATCAGCTGAGGCCGATACTGAGGTCGACGACATTTGTTTGATGACGGCGTGCGTTTCTTTTGTTTCATATGTGACGAAAAGTGAGAAAGATGCACATTATAATTTGCTGATTGTCATCAGATGCAGAACATACGTGATTTTCGTTGTGCGATTATAATGCGTTTTGCCATCGACTGAGCGAATGAAGGTGTTAGATACATCTGCAAAGTATTTTTCATTACAGCTGGACGAAAGCACGGACATTGCCAACTTAGCGATTCTGATGGTGTATGTGAGATATCGATACAAAGACAACTTGATAGAAGAGTATTTCTTTTTCGTCAATGAGCATTATTAAGACAAAATACAGAAACGGTATGGAAATGTGTTCTCCTTTGCGGGTAGCGCTGTTTACAATCGAGCGACGATTTGATAAGCTTGTAAATAATAAACAGGCCCACCCCTAGCATTAAATAGTTACTGTTAGCAGCTGATCATTAAATCATTTTTATTACAACATACTGTAATTTAGTCAACTTGTTTAAAATCTGATTTGGTATCGTTTCCCAAGATATATTTTATTTTTGCTTTATATTGGTGTTCATTACTGTCGGTGTATACGAGTATATACACCTTTACCAGAAGACTTAAATGTAATTTTAACATTTGAAAATTTTTTTTGATTTTTAAATCTCTACAATAAAATTTTTACTCATGAAAATGGGACCACCGTTAAATAAATTACCGTCATCAGATAATATTGTGGAGCAGTAGCCTATTTAGCGCACCGGGACAACACCAATTACGTTAAATCTTATATTTATACTAAAATGTATACTGGGGTCAAATAACATTCCAGATTACAAGGAGAAACAAAAAAATTTAAGCGGCACCGGTCCCTGGTGCAAAAGGAATCTTTTATGTCGGTCCGTGAAAGTGAAAAGTTTGGGAAGCACTGCACTGCGTGATCTGAAATCTCAGGTCTTGAAACACCAAGCCAACAGTTCAGATTTGGTACCATCGGACTTCCACATCGAAAATTTCAATGGTCCGGTGTTTGCAGATGATGAGGTAGGCCTAATGGTTTAAGGCCACACCCACAAACTTAGGCCACATCCACAATCTTTTCCCTAGAAGGTATCAACAAGCTAGTGGACATGTGGACCCAGTGTGCTGTCAGGCGAGGGAGTGAGGGAGGGGGGGGGGGGGGGGGGGGGGAACAATGTTGAACAATCACACACAAAATTTCTGGTTCCCTTGATGACTTCCCGCCATATATTGGCATTCATGTCACACATTAAGATTTTGATATTGCCATTTCTTTGATTACCTATAGAACTTTGAAGTGTCGTGTAAAATACCTCCTTACCTGATTCATCCATATCAATTGTGCGTGTAACATTAGATCGTTTGCATGCTTGCTTTCTTTCTTTGTGTGTTGTAAATTTTGCTGTTATTGTTTTTGTACTCACTGCTTCCCATTATATCAATATTTTATTTGCCTCTCTGGGTGGCAGTAGTACCACTCTTTTCACTGTTGGGGAATTTTATTTTGTATGGTTTGAGAACAGTATTGTTTCATGTGTTTAGAAGCTCTTTGACTGCTCTGTCCCTGCTGGTTTCGCACAATCCCAATATGATAATCTTACAATATTTAATTTCTTTTACCCGTTCATACATAGTTCTAATATTCCAGGCGCTAATTTTGAAGATTTTCCAAGGTGAAACGATGTCAGGCAGTTCATGCTGATTGTGGCTTCCTCCGCATCATGTCATATCTATTGACAGCAGTCTTGTTGGACTCATGTCAACACGGAATAAAGATGCAATCAGTGTTTAAAACGTGTACACTGAAAAGCAAAGAACACGTTACGATCTGAACGTCGAGGAAACGAAAAGCTCACACAGACGTTCATTCAATGTTGACACTGTAAGAAAAAAATTGCAAATGGAGCGCTTGAAATTGATCATGGTGAACCACCTACATGAATAAGAATGTTTGACCCAACCTCACAAGTCTCTTCCTGGCACCGTGGCTTGTCTTTGACCTCGCTGTAAGAACTGCCCACATGTCCCTCAGACCTTGAGTCTGGCATTCCCTAAGACCACTTTCCACATTCGTAAGGGTTTCTCATGCACGGATTGCAACGTTCTATGTGATCGAGAAAATAGGTCTACGTCTGGCTGACAGATTTATGCAACACCTCTCTGATATCAACAGCGATGCCCAGAAACCGGTATCCATACACTTTAACAGTTCTGACCACTGGCTTGGCCGATATACAGGTCACGGCAATCAAATCGTGTGCATCTCACGAACATGATCGTAAGATATTGCAAATCGTCCCATCTTCCAGTTGGGTTCACTCTTCCCTCACAGTCTCAATGTTCAATATAGTTTCATTTAACTTCCAAACCCCCCCCCCCCCCCTTTCCTCCCATTCCCGCAGTTGAATAGTTCACAAAAAGTTAGTTGCATATCATTTACAGGACGTCGAAATCAATCCCAGCATTACTTTTGCTGTATGTGACTTTTTGGCAAGTTTGCGTTCAGTGGTTTGTCATTGCTTTCTGAGCAACCGGCACTCATACCACCTTATGAAAACCAACGCAGGGCGGTCTGCATCCAAATTGCGCGCAGCTGTGTATCAAACACAGTATGCGGAATTGTGAACTGTGCCCATGATACCTTCGCCACAGAGCCCGCTATAGTCCACTATTAATCCCTATTTTACCATTCGCTCACATCCCCCCCCCCCCCCCCCCCCCCCAGCGGGTATTCTTCCACACGGTGGCTAAGCAAATCCCTGAGCTTCTGAATTTATTGACCTTGAGTCCATTGACTCGCCTGAACCACACATCCTGTTGATTCCACCCACTGATAGTCATCAAATGCGTTGAGCGCTTAAGACATATTCAGCCAAAACAAGGATACAGATAAGAACCTTAATATTTTCATCTACTGTTTTTCATGAAGTTGTGTGTCGGTTTGTGTTTGTTTGTTTTGTGCTGATGAGGGCTTTAGCTGCAACATCTATTTTGTTTCTTGTAATTGTGTTCTAGTAAAGCTTACAATCTACTTCTCGTATTTTGGTGATTCATTCATCACCTACATGGGTGCATGGTGAGATGTTTGATGCTGAATAGGTTCAGCCAGGAGTGGAAACTGTTATGAAACAGCTATTTGTGATATAAGGTGTTACAAAAATAACTAAGAATGAAATTGTGTAAACTGGCTGGGAAAATAAATCACTTGTCAAATCAACGGGAACACAGTTATAACTGCTACATATGTTCTCAGCTGTTATGATATAACTGCTACATGTGTTCCCAGAACAGCTCTGACACAACTGCTACATATATTCTCAGCACAGTTACGATATAACTACTACATATGTTCTCAGCACAGTTATGATATAACTGCTACATATGTTCTCAGCAAAGTTATGATATAACTGCTACATATGTTCTCAGCACAGTTATGATATAACTGCTACATATGTTCTCAGCACAGTTATGATATAACTGCTACATATAATCCCAGCACAGTTACGATATAACTACTACATATATTCTCAGCACAGTTATGATATAACTGCTACATATGTTCTCAGCACAGTTATAATATAACTGCTACATATGTTCTCAGCATGGACAATGAGCAGACAAGCTGAAAAACATCTGATGGCAGGGGAAATGTGATTTCTGAGGAGAATACAAAGATTACCATGGACAGACAGAAAACCAATGACGAAGTCCTACAAGAAACAAATGAAAACTGTAAACTGATTCGAGAAATTAGACGTAGACAGTCACAATTTTTTGGACACGTTATGAGAAGAAATGAATTGCAGAATTTGGTGACAACTGGCAAGATTAAGGGGAAGAGAACGAGGAGAAGACAGAGAAGTAAATACCTGGATGGCTTGACCATGTGGTATGGCAGAGACAAGAACACTGAGCTGATCCATGACTCTGGTGATTGTGTGAGATGGCCAAACATGGCTGCCTACGCTTACCGTTATAGCACAAAGAAGATGATGATGTCCCCAAAATAGTTATAACTACTACATACTCCCAGAATAGCTGTAACAACTATATATGTTTTCAGCAACAGAACTTCGAGTTTACTTTTACGAACTCAATGAGGGCACTGAGGACTGGGTGGCAGATTGTTTAGGATACCAGACCTTTGGTCAGGAAACCTGGGTTTTATCCCCCAGTAAAGCAAATAATTGTTATCTATCGGAAGTGAAATACAAGCTTAAGCTGCATGGCAGCTGCACTGGGACACACAATTGTTAATCCTTAACACTTCTTATGGAAACAACAGCAATGGTACAAATGCTGCACCAACATTTCTTAGTACAAGATGCAACAGACTATACTGGTTTCATTTTTTTTATTTTTATTTAAATTTCATGAGACATGACTTTTGAAACAAATGACAACAGAAGATCAGACATGAATGTATATGACATACAATTAAAAATACACAATACATACAGAGTCACACAAGTATGCATAAGCATGCACTTATGTATTTAATGGTGTTTACATATGGGAATATTTCCTGTTTTATCTTTGATATATAATATACCATTAACAAACTGTCTTATATTTGTCAAGTATACATGATTATTTTAGTTGATTTGACAATGCAGTAATTTCTACTTGGTTATTCAATCATTTAGAAGTAGCAAACCACATCACATGACAGTTACATAATTACTTTCCCTTAGAGAAAGGAAATGGCATTCATGAAGACTACCTTAACACCTGATTAGCTTGGGTAGCTAGCAGTGTTGATCTGATAACAGAAGTTGCTAGAATGTAACTCATAAGGCGCTGATAGAACCAGACTTCATACTGATGGAAAATAAGTATAAATAAGTTGTAACTCATCACAAATATTTCAAATGTTGCAAAAGTAAATGATTGTAAAATCTGACAAACCACAACATAAATTACAGACAAACCTCTAATTGAAAAAAATTTAAATAAATGTGTCAAAGCATGTTTTAAAAAAAAAATCAAATAGTTAATTAATTACAGTAAAATCAAAGCCAACAAACAATTATGGTGTGAAAGAATGCAGCACACAAAGCATTGAGCAGCAAGCATTGTATGAAGAGGGTGATGACTATTATAACTGTATCCTGTTTCAGAGGTATGGACAGGGCAAGAAATGTCAAGTTATCCATCTCATGTCTGTAAACAGCCAGATAAACAGACCATGTACAGAAAGATACACCCACCAGCCAGGAACTAATGCTGAGATCTTACAAACATCTCACAGAAAAATTATATACTATATATATCAACTGATGAAAGACCAAAGGGTGCTACACACTTCATATAATCAATGTGGCGCTAAAGTGGATGACTGTACTAGTTGTAATGTTACGGCTAACTGAGCTGCTGAAGATATGTTCCTATGACAAAAGGGAAGTTTCTGACTCAATTCCTTGATATTTCTGGCACCATAAACATAGAATATGGTATGAAGGCAAAGATCAAATGTTCTATACCCAGATGTTCTGGCAGATACAAACATCTATGGTATCAGTTTTAAGACATTTAAAAATGTAAAACCCTGTAGCCGGAGCCTGCTGTGGTATGTGAAGTGTCAGAACCATCACATTTTGTTGGCCTGTATGTCTGGAGAAATATATGACCAGTCCTGACTTGTCACACAAATGAGAGCTGACATTGAACCCTTGTCTGACTGTGTTCATGCCATAGTTAGCATAACATTCTAACCATCACCACCTACGTGCTCACCTATGTGTTTAAGATACAGCAGAAACATTAACCTCTGATCATCTTGTGATGTGCAATTAGAATGGCTTCAACCAGATTAAACACAAACAATAATTACACTATTTCAGAAATGAAATCAGTGGTGCAGTATCACAAGCCTATAATGAATATTGCAACATAATTTTCCTACTAATGATCCACTGCTCCATAGGAATATACTTAGCACCATTGTTTGTCACAATCGTGTGTTCTGGTACCATCACTGGACACAGAATATGGTATAATTTAAAAACAAATACAACTACTATATGGCAAACATATGGAACCTAGCAAGTCCCACTAGTACAGAACAAGATTCCTAGGCATGTCTGAAGGTCTGATGATGATGATTACTGCCTTCTTCAAACATGTTATGAAACAGTGTTTGCAAATGAACAATGTTTGCAAATGAAGAAGATATACACACAACTGAAACAGCTTCAGTGCTATACAACAGCATGGCCTAAATTACCAGACTGACTTGCACATCAAATAAAACATTATAGAAATACTCATTCATTAACTCCCCTTTACCTTAACAAGTAATATGCAGGGAAAATTGAAAGCATATAAGAAGCTTAAATATACATCAAAATCATTGTTTCTATCTCAGTCACTATAATTATAGATTATAACGCGCAATGCTGAAAGCATTTAAATGTGTAAAAATCAAAGGCTAGAAATGAAAGCTGCATAATCAAAACACACTTTTCAAAAATTCAGTTTTCTATTGACAATCTGTCCAACACTGACTGCCATAAGCACAGGTTTGTCTCCTTTCATTTATGGGGCATGTTAACAGGAGGCTGGAGAGATAAATTAGCCATTTGTTAGAAAATATTAGGTATGACAGGCAGAGAAAGACAGAAAAAGATTATGTTGAAAGCTTGAACAGCTGGAGAACAACTTCTTAAACATGCAGACGCAAAGAGACAGGTGTCAAATTGGGGAGTCAACTGAGGGTGGGAGCTCATACATATATGTATGTGTGTGAAAGACAATATGTTCAATGCTGAAGATTTCTTTGGGGTTGGGGGAGGGGGGGAGGGGAGGAGGGTGTTTAAGAAAATCTGCTGTGAGGTAGTCCCATAGCAGATACTGCCATAACAGCGTAAAGTGTTAGATATTCTAGTCCATTACATATGAGGCAGTGTGGCCAGTTCACTTTCTCATTGCCTATACACATAAAATTGTGTGCCACCCACTTTTAAGTCTGGGTAAACCACAGAGCCATACTAGTTGGACAAAACAATCTTGCCTCTGATGGGGATTGAACCTGCACCACTGTCTGGGCAGGAAAGTGCCCCTGGCGCAGCATGCAATTAAATGAAGCAGCGCCTTTTGTATTATACCAAATAAAATCATGTTACAAATTCCACCTGTTCATTTTCTACAACGTGGTCATATCCTTGGTTTCATTATCAACAGTTGCATGCACACTAAGGAGTCAGTCTATTCCACATGTCTATCTTGAATACATGACTCTCCTACCCTTCACATGCCCAACAGCTATAATTGTGCATTTCTGAAGCATGTTTGCTCAGTTAAGATTGAAATAATCTCTCAATTGACCCATAAATCTAAAACTACTATAACAAATCATATCCCGTATAAGATTACTGTCTCCTGTAGTAAGAAGGAGAACAACTTGTATCCATTGTCTGGAAACCAAAAACTGGGTCATCACAATTTAAATGCTATTTCCAAAGGCTATAAACATGGGTAGCGTGCTTATAGAATAAAGAAGTCTAAAGATTTTTTAATGACGGTCATCACTGTTGGAAATTCATCTTTCCCTTAGATGGATTTTATTATAGAGCACTTAGCCATGTGCCTGATAAATATGTTGCATTTGGCATCATTTCGTTTTTCCAAAGTGATAATAACTGTTTACACTTGGTATACTGTGCCTCCTATGTTGAAATTGGCAACCAGGCATAGTCTTGAAGTTATGGTGATCAAATATCTTGACTGATCATTAAACCAAGTGTTCACACTTTACCATAAGCAACCAGAACCATTTATTTCATTCTTATTTGCCACATTTGTTTGGCTGAAAATATCTCCAATAACTGAAAACTTCATGTATTATCTCACATTGTTCCCTTTTAGTTTCCCAACCATTATGTACGGGTTTTCAAGGTGTTTTGTCACTTTTTAAACATGTTTATCGCAGTCTTGAAAATCTAAATTTCAGATCCTGGGTTTTTTTGTTTTCAAAGGTTGCAACGATTCCAGTATAATAATCAGAAGGCTTACTCACAGACTTCTAATGTTAGAGCCTCTGACTGCACAGTTGGACAGCCATACTTATTGAAATCCTTTGACAATCCATCTACTTCTAAATAAAATAAAATCCAAAAAATACTACTTGCATTGTTAACAGTGACTTGCGTTCATGATCTCTTTATAATTGTATTTTAAGCTGCACTGTTTTCGCCCCAAAAGTAAATGTTAAATATCCCTTATAATGTTGTAATAAATTTCACATAAAAGTTTGTTTCACAGCAACAAGAGAAATATGCTGTTCATTGCAGTCAAGAATGTGAGAGTTTAACAAATGATTCTAATGACAGGCTCATTCACAATGAAGGCTGACTGAAATGGATAAACTATTGTCTCTCACCTTGGTTGTACACTCTGACAGACTGTTGTTTGTCTGCTTATGTTTTCTTCCCACTTGTATCACTACCTAACTCTTCCCAACAGTATTTTTTTTAATACTAAAGTATTACTAGTTAATACAATGTTGGGGTTTGCTGAATATTAAGGAACTGGTTTGAAAGTTAATATGACAGCAAACAAACATGAAAGTGACAGCAAAACAGTGAAGGACTTACTCCCATCTGTATGTTAGCAACTGTATGTATATGCCCATCACACAGCAATATCACATGAAGTTTAGTGTCTGTATACTCAACAAATAAAGCAGTAAACATTAATACAAATGTTTACCCAGCTAGTCAAGTCATAATAAAGCAAAGCAAAGGCATGGTTTTTAGGAACAGGCTCAAATAATCACTGTGCTTTTCACATTCTTTTATTGAATTTCGGCATGTATTTTTCTAATATATTCTCCTATTCTCATTCCACAAATGCCAATCAAAGCATATCCACATCTAATTATTTATCAATTTCTTATATGGCTCAGAGTGTTACCATCATCCCGGATTGTCTCATCAAATACAAAGGCAAGTTGCAGTAGTTTATGTATAATTGTTACCAGTTCAACAACTCATGTGTTTCTATTTCACTGACAGTGGTGCGGTGAACTCTAAGATGATTTGACACAAAACATATACTGTTTGACCAATAAAGTCCCAAGTTATGGCTCTCTTAAGAAAATGACAAATCATACTTGTGACAATATGCCACAAACTATATTTGTGACACTGTCTAAATATGTAGCTGATACTGTCTGTCAATCTATTCTGTATTAATGGTTTAATATATATATATATATATATATATATATATATATATATATATATATATATATATATATATATATATATATATATAGGATGGAGACTACTGCCTCACAACAAAAGTATTCATTATTAATCCAACTTGCCAAATGATAATGGTTACGGATAAGTATATAACAGAGACTTAATGGTATGACAAAATCACTAATGTGGAGCTCTTGGAGAGGAATAACCACATACCAGGGAATAAAGAGCTCAGGAAAAGGTGCTGGTGCTGGGAAGGACACGGTGATAAAAACTGATAATAGCATAACTAGAAAGTCCTCCTGGAACAGACAAGACAATCAAAATTGATTGGATTTTGTAGCTAACATCTACAGGATGGGGAAATAAGTTGTATGCCAACCCTCCTTAGTTGCCTCCTAATATACATGGTAGTTTAGAAGATGATAGCACAGAAGGTGATTCACAGTTGAACACATTTAAAACACAGATGGCAGATGTACATGGAGTAAAAATTATTTGCCCCATATGGCTTGGCAAATGGTCATGATGATGATGCCACTGCAACTGGGGCACATCCATAAATGCTGTCTCTCTCTGAGATGTTGGAGTGTGTAGCTGTTGATTGTTCTTTTAGAAGACTGATTATGAATGCATCTACATCTCCCTAGGCAGTGATCAAACTTGTTAACTGCTACAACTGGTGGCAGAGTTCACATTTTCTAAAAGTCTGATAGCAAAATAAAACAGTAACATCAAATTTACCTGTGATTGGGAAACACATCAAGTTTAGTCGCATCTATCTGATCTGACAGATTTAGTCGTATCTACCAGTTCTGACAGATCTGTCAAACCAGGTCACTAGTGATGTGGAAAGTCCTGCTTCCAGATGCAAGTGTAAATATGAAAACAACATCAAAGCTATGATCTATAGACTTGAAAATTGCATACAAAGAAAGACATTTATTAATATGTGCTATAAAATATTCTAGTTTATGTAGGAGGCAAATGAAAATAATTATTTAAAAAAGTACAAGGATAAGTCAGTACGCCCTAAATGATGTAATTCTGTTGAAAAATGGTTATTGGGAGTTATAAAAGTGCCATTATGTGGTATGTACACCTTGATTTATGTTTATGTGTTGCAAATGTACCACATGCATATACAGTTTCATGTGCGCATAGTGTTGAAAATGTTGGTCATACTCAAAGATGGCACCACCGAAGAACAGCATGCTAGTGTGAGATTTTTTAAATTTTTTTTTAGGTTAGAGGTTTTACATTCATACGGAAAGGTTGCTAATTTATGGCTGCAAGTTTTTGCCGCAAAAAGTGAAGACAACTGGGTGGATAAGTTCTCTCAAGGACATTCACAAATTGTTGATGAAGGCCGACTTGGTTGTCCATGCAGATTGTGACAGAATTTTTGTGGCAGGTCAAGGCAATTATTCAAGCTAACAGCAAGTAATGACAGACAATGTTGTAACTGCAATATGATGTTCTCGTAGTTTAGGTGATAACATAATGCAGGATGTTTTGAATTTTTTAAAAGTTTGTTTAATTTTGGGTGTCGGATAATTGACTGTGGTACACAAAATGAACTGAATCAGCCTTTCATTGAACATCTCACCGAGTATGCACTAGAAGGAGAAGACATACCCGGATTGTTATAGAAAACAAATCATGGGTACAACATTATCAACCAGAAACAGAATCTTCAATGCAATGGAAACATACTTCTGCCAAGAAATTCAAAGTTTTGCATACAGTGTTTTGGGATTCCAGGAGAGTGCTATTAGCCAAATTCTAGAAGAAAAAATTTGAATTCTGTATTGTACTGTAATGATGCTTTATGATGCAATTAAAAAAAAATCGTCCAGGTCTACTGACGACAGGGGTATTGCTCCCATAAGGCTTCATTAACCTGGGAAAAAATTGCTAAACTAAGAATGAACCCTTTGAACATCCGGCTTACAGCTCTGACTAGCCCCGAGCGATGTCTACTTCTTTGTTCTGCTAACAATTACTTGGTGACAAACAATTTGTTGATGGTGAAAAAAATTGAGTGTAAGGTGTGAACGTGGCTGAGGCAGCAGTCACAAGACTTCCATGGTACAGGTATTGGGGGACGGATAAACTGATGGGATAAATGCATCAGTGTTCATGGAACCTATGCAGAGAAATAAGGAGAGATATCTACCCATCATGTGCCGTGCCGGTAAGCATGGGTGGTCATGATTCACCATTTCACTCGATCCTCAGAGTCGTGGATCAGCTCAGTGTTCTTGTCTTGACCATGCCATGTGGCCAAGCCATCCAGGTATTTACTTCTTGGTCTTCTCATTGATCTTGCCAGTTATCAAATTTTCAAATTCATTTCTTCTCATAACATGCCCAAAAAATTGCGACTGTTTACGTCTAAAATCTCTAATCAGTTTACAATCTTCATTTGTTTCTTGAAGGACTTGTTCATTGGTTTTTCTGTCTCTCCATGGTATTCTTTGCATTCTCCTCAGAAACCACATTTCCACAGCCATCAGGTGTTTTTCAGCTTGACTGCTCATTGTCCACGTTTCACATCCATACAAAAGTACAGGTTCTATGTAGCACCTCAACACTTGTTTTCTCGTTTCAATTGACATCTTTTTATTGGTCAGTATGTTTTTCATCTTGCTAAAGGCTACTTTTGCCATGGTGATTCTTGTTCTAATCTCATCAAGGCATCTCCCATCAGATGTTATGACTGTTCCGAGATAACTCTACTCACTTATTTAAGAATATTCCAATTTACTTGTATACTGTATTACATTGTGGTATTTCGTCCTTTCTAGTGACGACCATAATCTGTCTCTTTTTACAATTTAATTCTAACCCTAGCTGTTCACTGTGTGCAACAACCGCATCTACTTGTTACAGATCCTGCAAGAGAGAGATATAACTATAATAATAAATGTTTTTCATGTTCGCATATCAAATGTCCCGAATGCTGTGATGTCGGTTCCTAGATCGATCAATCAATCAATCCTTTTTTTTTTTTTTTTTAATATTATATTTTGTGACTTTACTGACTTGAGGTAAGAACCGATACCACTGCACTCAGGACATTCCCATATGCACTCCGCCCCCTCGTTCAACAGCCATTGAAGAGTCACACTACTAATCGTTCCCACCACTATCTGATTGAATGTTCTCCTGGTCTTCCCTCTCAGTTTTGAGATTCTACCAGAACCCCTGCCAATCCCCCACAATCTCATCTTTTCCACATATGGGTTCTCAATCTGTTCCTCCACCTTCTCCACCTGGTCCCACAGGCACACGATCACTTCTCCCTTGTCCATTGGTAATCGACCACCAAGAGGTGCATTCCCTGCCAGCCTCTCAGCCTGTTCAACACCCCGCATTATCGCATGGCCAGGACAAAAAATCAATACAATTCTTACAATGTTACCTCTGAAGCAAGGTGAGCCATTCCACATGAAACATTCCTTTCTCCACTTTACTAAGCATCCTTGAGTCTGTGATGAAGGTAATGTGTGTTGCAGTGGTCTCCTCTAACCAACGGAATGCCATTGCGACTGCTTCCACCTCCATTATCATGCTGGAGGTCGTAGCCTCATATGCCATACTCTTCTTTTTCAAGAATCGTCCAACAGCCTTCGCAATGAAGCGCCATCCACTCCGTTTGTTTCCCACTACTGACCCATCAGTATAGATCATTATGTCACTTTGATGTGTATTACTCTGAATCAGTTGTTGCACCTCAAACTCTATGCAGCCCGCTGCCCATTCTCTGCAACCAAGACCCAGTGTTACTATTACATTGTGCCAGTCTGTCCTGTCTGCCGGCACTTCAACCCACTCTTTTTCTTGATTGATGGTCTCTAGATCTCACGCCTGACGTATAGATATTTCCGACTGTGCCATCCAGGACCAGCCTTGTCTTAGTCTATGACCCTTAACCATATCCATGGCTTCATGCAGGGGGTGATTCCTATCTGCAGCAACTCTCAGGCACCATTTGGCCTGAAGGACCCTATGCCTATCCGCCAATGTTGGTAGTGCCAGGATATGCCTCATGCATTTAACTGGTGTGTCCTTTGTGCACCCCAGAATCACCCACATTTTGTATGCGCTTCAACCTTTCAAGCTGGCCCTTTGATACTGTCAGGAGCCCCAAACCATACTCAATGACAGAAATTATTCATTGCTGAAAGACTTATTGACTTACCTTTAAAGTATAGTCACATTCAGTAACAACCAAGCAGATCAGGGGTGTTATAGACAGAGGTCAACAAAGGGAGAGTATAGACATAGATAGGCTGGCAAGGTGGCATGGAAGACAATCAGTGGTCAAACACGAATACACAGGATAGATGCTGCATGCATGTAAATGCTTCACAGTGGAAAACACAGTGGATTTCAACTCACTGGGATATGCTTGCAGATGACAAAGGTGATCCATATAAGCTCATTTTACAGTAACTTTTGTTTTATTATATGAGTGTTACACTTCCATGTATGAAAAAAACATGTGCAAACACACAGACCTCATGCATTTGTAAAGTGCAGATATTTTACTTTGTTTCACGGTGAGTGTTTAATATTTCTAACATATTTTCTGGAAAACAAAAACTAACGAAAAGTGGCAATTTCATCGACACAACTCACCCATGAGTTAAATACCTGCATGTAAAACATAACAGTCATACTGATTGAAAGTGGATATATATGTCTTTTACTGTGCCTTTGTCTATAATATTCATTGTTACTAACAAAAACATGTTTCTTATTTATTTTCCTTAAGCTGTAATAGCCATTAAAACATTAGAAGAAAAAAAACTACTTTGTTTCCTTAGAAAAATGATTGCGATTTATCAATACCATATGAGTATGTGGTGTGCATGAGAGAGAAAGTCTCATTCATACTGATATTGTAAGTTTCATAACAAATCTGACTGACATATTCTGACCAATATTAGTTGCTGGTTTTTAAAAACCTTTACACACCCGTCAATGGTTTTGAATTTGAAAAATCAATGTAGCCTCACCTCAAAGTTATTTTAAAAACATCATTCAAATTGTTATTAAATAATCCTATATGAGTGTTGATTGCAAAGCACAGTAGTAATAATAATAAGTACTTTTTATTCAATTTGTAAAAAACAATTTTAATTATTAGGCTAGAATTGTTATAAAGCATTAATGACAAGCATTCCTGGACTATCAAATTAAAAAAGGGTGAACTTTATAAAATAAATGGACAGATAAACATTTAATTAAAGTGTGTGTACAAACAATTTTTAAACTAATGAAAAAAGCGAATCGCTTCACTAATAGCTACAATATCAGTTGAAACTTTTCATTAAACATTTCTAATGAAAATTCTAATTCTATAGTTACCATTATTGACTGAACTACAATTTGATGTCAATTTATAATCTTTCCTACTTCTGAAAATGGGTTCAATAAACTGTAACAGTAGCGTTGGAGGTTAGCATGGCCAAATGGATAAGATCACATGCTCTTAAACTTTTGGTGTGCTGATGCAGAGTTAGCGGGTTCAACCCCTAAATCGGTCAATTAGGACTAAAATGTTGACTTCTCTTCCTTTGGGATGTAAATTACAAGTACCTCAAAAGTCAGAGTGTGATCACCTTATGACGAGGGATAGTGATACAGTGTAAACTGCTTATGGCGATCTCGGATGTGACAAATGTCTGTTGTAAAGAACAATATTGTATTGTACGCTCTAAATACATTACTATATGCTTAAACTCTTATCAAAGGAATCTCTAATAAGAAGAACTATTCCCTGAGTCCCAGGTGAGTTCGCCTTATCAGGTCTGCACTGTAACAGGGAAAGCTAATCCACACACAAAAATCAGTCCAGTGCACTAGAAGTAGTAACGTAACATGTGTACGGACCACGTTTGAATTCAAAGCGAGCGAAGACAAAAGTTATTGTTGAGCAGACTTTTAAACTATGACAGTAGGCAGACTTTTAAACTATGACAGTAGGCAGACTTGTAAACTATGACAGTAGATTTGTTTTGTTGCAATTTTAGTTGGATGTGTCAAGTGACAATTGCAAATTGTATCAGTCAAGCTTCAATTATGTGATAGATTAACAAACAATGAATGCAATTTCACACACACAAAATGTGTATGGCATTTGTTGACTTTGTATGTTTTTTTTTTAGGTAACACATTTATCACTGGAGAGAAATTACAGGAAATTAAGAATTTTTAGTATCTAGGTTTACTGCTGATGGGTGATGGAAATGTGATGACTTTAATTACAAGAAAACCAAATATTGCTCTGCAAAAACTAAAGCAATTAAAACCTTTATGGACTGGAATAAACAGACAACAAAAGCCGAAAAGCACATATGCGCCTTAGAATAAATATGTGATACAGACGAGTATTAACAATTCACAGGGAAAAGAAAAAAAAAGCAGAACAAGCAGATAAAAACAGAATAACAAAATTACTCAATATTAAAAAGGATTGGTTATAAAGACAAATAAAATTGAGGCAAATGAAATATTTTGGACATGTTTAAAAAAAAAAAAATCAATCTCTGGAAAAAATGATTATAGAGCAGTGGTTCTCAACCTTTTTTGGCCCGTACCCCCCTTTACCAAATTTTCAGAACGTCATTCCCCCCCTTTCGTATTTCCTATCTAAAGATCCCGCCCCCGCCCCTACACAGTATACGTAATAATGGAAGCTAAATTTAATAGCACATACTAAAACAAGTCTAGACGTCCACATAAAACATGATTTGTGGGTCTACTTTATAAATTGAATTTTAGAAGGATGAGATGTACAGAACTGTACAGTATGAAGGGAAAAACAATATCAAGTAATCGGTTCTTGTATTAACGCAATCTTGAAATAATCTTAATTCCCTCCTGTGGAAACCCTAAAATTCCCCCCTGGGGGGGAATTCCCCACCGGTTGAGAACCACTGTTATAGAGGAAAGCATACTAGGGAATGGAGGAGAGCAAGACCACAATATGATAGATCATTGACACACGGCAGCAACAGAGACAGGGTATCTGGCTTTGGCTAGAGATATATTTCGAGAGATGTCATGGGAGCAGAGTCCTGCATAGAGCAGGCCACAGGATGATTATAGTGTTTAATGCTACTGCAAATGGCTCTAACTGTGTGTAACCCCTATGCTCCACTGGGAGCTGAAAGGCAGAGGAAGAAATGGCATCTTATGCCAGAAATCTATAGATATCCAGAATGACAAAATACTGCATAAAGGGCATTCTTCTTCTTTGCCCTTTACCCCTACTAGGGCATATGCTTTCAAGCTCACTCCAAGCTGTTCATACTTAACTATCCCATGCGGCTCCACAAGTTATCCCCATATTATTCATTTCTGCCATATAATGGGCATGTATGATACCATACAGGTTGATCATGTAATGATTTGAAAGAACTTGAGCAGATAGTATGGCTCATGGAGGGTCACACCAAATGGAAGACTGATTGCTTAATGCTACAGATAATCTTCAAACAGATAACTTACCACTCCTAGTTTAAAGATATGTTTTATGAGGTGTTAAAGTTTAATATTAGAACCGATGTGTTGAGATATTAGCATAATTATTTTCCAAATATACAAGATTGAACAACAAGGACTATTTTTACATTATCATTTGTGTTCATCCTGTGTATTGAATGTAATACATTCTTCAGAACCTCACTGTGACAAAAATGAAGAAAAGTGAGTAATAATAAATCAGAAACAAATAAAGTGACAAATATTCAAAGCCAAATACAGCAAGCTTGTGTGTACAATAGATACAGACCAAGCACAAAATAATAATCCTAAGAAGCATTCACCACAGACACAATATCTGCTGTAATAAAGAAATCTGTGGACATTTATGTGACATTCTGTGACAACAGAGACACCACTTAGAGAAAGAATAATCACTTAGCACATAGTTATATCTGTGTGTGTGAGATACCTGGCAGACACCAAAGAATGCTAAAACAATGGTACATAAGAAAGCACATCTCATCTTGGTCCTGGACAGCATTTTCTTTAATTTTTCTAAAATACTAAATGATCGTGATATGAAAACACAATAAAATATGTATTACAATACTGTTACTGTAAAAATAATAACAAACCCATCTCAATTATTTTTAAGATCAACCAAATATTTTATGTAAGTTGAAATAGAGTGCACAATTAACACAGATTGTGAATGTGTAACACCTTGTGTTACATATTAGGAACTTAAATAAATTACGCTTAACTATTGTTCTAATGCAGATTCGGGTTTAAAAAAAAATTTACCTTGGCTCCCAGGTCGACCCAAATCTAAAATGGCACCAAGAAATGTCTTGGGAAGTTAAGAAGGCTGGCACAATGCTGACCACTTCACCCACAGAGTGCCGACTGGTGTCTGGAAATACAAGTCTAGCAACATGTGCCCAATGTGCCCCTGAAGGTGTGTAAATACAGGTCTAGCAACATGTGCCCAATGTGCCCCTGAAGGTGTGTAAATACAGGTCTAGCAACATGTGCCCAATGTGCCCCTGAAGGTGTGTAAATACAGGTCTAGCAACATGTGCCCAATGCGCCCCTGAAGGTGTGTAAATACAGGTCTAGCAACATGTGCCCAATGTGCCCCTGAAGGTGTGTAAATACAGGTCTAGCAACATGTGCCCAATGTGCCCCTGAAGGTGTGTAAATACAGGTCTAGCAACATGTGCCCAATGTGCCCCTGAAGGTGTGTAAATACAGGTCTAGCAACATGTGCCCATGAAGGTGTGTAAATACAGGTCTAGCAACATGTGCCCTATGTGCCCCTGAAGGTGTGTAAATACAGGTCTAGCAACATGTGCCCAATGTGCCCCTGAAGGTGTGTAAAGGGTCCCGTTCTTAACTTGCTGTTGTAATGTTTGACTGTGCAACATGCTGTTACCCACAAAAATGTGATTCAAAAGACCACTTCATGAAAGTATACATTTATAAGTGTTCACAGCCTCAGTATTAAGTAAATGCATGAGTATATATTTGTCTTGGAAGCCTTCACAGATTATGGCATGTGATGTTTAACATTCTGAACATTATGTGATCAAGGCATGAAAAACATTGATTCAATTTTCACTGTATACAAATAAAGAAAACAAACAAAAACCAAGCACACCATAAAAAGTCCACAACCAATAAAAAAAAAATTAAAAAACAAAATCTTTGATAAAATGTGATAATACCAAAGATTATAATTTTCTCTGTATTCAATTCACAAGTTACGTTAATCAGGTATTGGATAGAATAAATGGAACAATAGGACAAATGATCTAATGAAGTATCTTATATTTACAGATACGCAACAATAAATTCAATGTCTATTCTCCCACACTCACTTTCATCTAAACTGAATCTGCCACTCAATGACGTTCAATATCTTAAGCATGAGGCTTCAATAACAAACATTTGAGAATTCTAGATTCACAAATTTACAAGCCTAAAAATACAATGCAAATAGAATGATTACAATTCCTTATCTATGGTTACTTAGTGACAGAGTCAAATGAAATTGTTTACAAAGGAAAGTCTAAAGTGGCTACAGTTGAGTGATCTAAGCAATGAGCACATCCTGAGAGAAATACAATACACAGATATAAAAACTAAACATGCATGGCGGTAACCTGAACAAGTCTACATCATAGACCAGAAAATCAAACAGCCATGTAAACACAACACCGCATATACATGGAATCAGTTATTTTCAGAAAATGTGGAAGATTTCGCAGGACAATTGACAAAACTATTCAGATTAAAAGCATGATCAAAGACATTTGTGAACATTTTTGTGGGATTACAATGGAGGAAAGAAAATTGTATTTCCAATATATTTGTTAACAAATTTTAATAAATTCTTAAAATGTGCACACAAATTTACAACTCCCAATTTCCAAGTTACCTTGTTTCATATTTTCTATTTTCCGTACACACTACTTCTAGTAGTGCTGGACTGAAATTTGCGTGTGGATAAGCTTTCCCCGTTAACACTGTCCCTCGCCATCAGGCGAACCCACTCTGACTTCAGAAGTACTTGTAATTTACGTCTCCAAGTCAAGGACTGGTTAACATTTTAGTTCAAGTGTCCGGTGTAGGGGTTCAACCCCTAACCTCGGCATCAGCACACCAGATGTTTAAGAATATGCGTTCTTATCCAATCGGCCATGCTGACCTGTATATGAAGACATGAAATGTGGAGTTCTTCATGAGGCTAAATAACAGATATGTTTGAAATAAGAGCAAGCATGTGGCTAGGATACCTTTCTTATTCTTACTAACCATACGTGTCACATTTCTTATTCTTACTGACTATAGACTGGATTATGAAGACAAACAACAGTTACCATCAGAAATGGAATTCAATGGACTCTGATAGAGCAGCAGGATGATCTGGACACAAACCCCTGCCCCAAGAATGAAATCAGATACAAGATAATTTAAATACACTAGAAGAGAGATCATAACAATTAAGTGTAAAGTTCATCAGGGAAAGACAAAGATGATCCGAAAAAAATCAAGGAAATAATAACCTGATTTCCTTGGTGAAATCCCAATTCAGGAAGTGGAAACAAACATATTTAGGTATAAATGAAATGGACTAAAGCTATGGAAATGAAACAAATTGGAAAACACAAAGTGTAGGCAGGCTTACAAAATACAGCTGAAAATTTTTTTTAAAAAAGGCGTGGCATCACACCTTCACTGGCAAACACACGAACAAACAATGGAAGTGATACTATAGTGACTACACCGAGGCATAATATTGGAGTCATGTGAAACAAATATAAGCAATCAGAATGGGGAAAATATGTGCTACTTAACTATATGAAACACATTTCATATTTACAGCCTCTGAGTTAAGTAGCATATTTTTATCCATTCTGAATACTTATATTGATTTCACATGATTCCATAATATTATGCCTCAGTGTAGTCACCACTATGCCAGCTCACAGTTTCTTGTATTTTTTGTATGGGTTATTTGCTGGTGAAATTTGTTGCGGCAATGTCCTATGTTTTTTGTAATTGTATTTTGTAAAGCTGCCTTACTTTGCATTGTCTAATGTTTGTAAAATTAGGCATCAAAGTAGACAACGTTGGTGGAATAGATATCACAATAAGAATACAAAGGGCAAGAGGAGCCTTTGCTGCATTAGAGAATTTGCGCAAATCAACAGAAATTAAATCTACAATCCAATATAGAATATTTAACTCTAATGTCAGATCAGCCTGTTCCTGTGACGAAGGGATTACGAATGCATATAGTAATCCTGCACACCACATTCGAAATACAGCTTGCGGGCAATTTGGAAGCAGACTGCCTTGTATTGGTTTCCCTACAATGGTATAAATGCTGGTCATTCAGAAAGCAATGACAAACTACTGAACGTAACAAAACAACTTGCCCGGGAATCACAAATAGCCAAAACATACTGAAGCCGAACGTAAAGGAAATGGAACAAACTTTAGTGTATGAATCAGAAACACCGATGAATAAATCGGTGGACATGGAAGGAGCTGCAGGAGCCAGCTACGGACAGGAGGGCCTTTTTCAGGGCCTATTGCTACAAAAAATACATACAAAATTCAGAGTCTAGTGTCCCTAATTAAACACCAATTATCTAACAAAACAATGAAACATAAACCAGAAACTCTATACTTTATAAATATTAAATTGACCAGTAAAGAAACTGAACAAAAACTAGGAATGAAATATTTTGGTTTCAAAAAATGTTAATAGCATGAATAAGGTAGTGAATTAATCAAATTAATCACTCCAGCTCTTAAAATTATTTTCATCATATTTAATTAACTCCACCTATTTTTTAAACCAATCTGGTACATTAAAAATCACATTTTAAAATTGGCTGAATCTTTAAAACTTTTAGAATCTTCACTAAAAGAAATAATCCACTTTCTATATATATATATATATATATATATATATATATATATATATATATATATATATATATATATATATATATATACAAGGGGCGTTCATATGAAATCTATTCGTGCCACACCGCGCGTAATTGCGTATGTTCAACATGATCATGTCATTGTCATGTGATAAGTACTGACCAATTAACAAAAAGAGCACGTGCTTATCATCCTATGATACATAGGTTCTGTTTCTGACCGTTGAGAAAATGGCCGGGTTGATCCAAAATCCGTCCAAAGAAGCTCAAAGAGCGGTGATTCAGTTTCTTTCATTTGAAGGATGTCGACCAGTGGACATTCATCGAAGAATGCAGACAGCGTACGGTAAGAAATGTGGTCGAAGACAACAGTGACAGACTGGGCACAAATGTTTTGGAAAGGACGTCAGTTCATGACAGATCTTCGACGGCCTGGTCAAGCGCACATTGTTGCAACAGAAAATAACCATAGCCAAAATTGATGCAGCAGTACAGATGAACTGTTGTCGAAGCATACATTTGCTAGCGAAAGAATTTGATGTGTCAATTGGGATAATTCAAAAGGTCATTCGTAAGAAACTGCAATATCGGAAGGTGTGTTCACAGTGGGTACCACGGATGTTGACCGACCACCAAAAAGAGGAACGCATGGGACTGTGTTTGAACCACTTGCTGCATTACAGAGTGGAGAGTGATGCATTTCTCTTCCACATAGTGGCAGGCAATGAATCATGGTGTCACCACTTTGAGCCGAGCAGCAAAAGAGAGAGAGAGCATGCAATGGAAGCATAATGGATCACCAAAAGCCCAAAAATTCAAGTTATAGGTTTCTGCTGGTAAGGTTTTGTTGAGCGCATTTTTTTTACTATGAAGGGCTATTGTTGGCAGACTTTAAAGAACCTGGTGTCAACATCAACTCTATCCTCTACTTGCAAACACTAGACAAGTTGCAAAAAGCCATCAAGAATAAACGACCCGGCATGCTTTCTCGTGGTGTGATTTTGTTGCACGATAATGCTCGTCCACATGTCGCAAAGAAAGAAGAAGTGGAAATTCTGCAACATCCTGATTTGTCACCATGTGATTTCATTTGTTCGGACCTCTAAAAAACCTCTTAAGTGGTAAAGATTTCACACAGATGCAGACATAATGAACGCGGCAAACACTTTTTTGCGGACGGCATTCGCCGCCTACCTAAGCAATGGGATGCTTGCCTGAATGCCTATGGCGACTTCTTCTGACCAACCCATGGTGCATAATTCATTCAAAATGAATGCTTTGTTTAATTCTACCACACCTGTTAATGTTTCTTTCATACTTTTGTAATAAAGCCATTGGAACGGGTTTCAAATGAACGACCCTAATATATATATTATAATATAAATATAAATAGATATATATAAACTATTCAACGAAGATTCTCACTATAATTTTCAATGCTAATTTGTCTAAATGTAGTGAAGAGATGAAACTGTAACTTGTTTTTCCCTCATGTTCCCAAATATGGATCACTACAATCACGAAAACTGATTACAGTAATGTTATTTGCTAATCTCTATCACTGTCTATGAAAATAGGAAGCATGTATTACTCCAAAGAATTGGGCTGTGGTAGCGCAATGGCAAGCAGGCATGCTACTGGTCCAATGATTATTAGTTCAAATCCCCTTCAAGGTGGAGATTTTAAAAAAAAAAGACTGGCGTGGGCTCCCGAGTTGAGCCAGCCTAAAATGGGCACCAGGAAATATTCTGGAAAGTAAAGGTAGTTAACATAATATTGATCATATCATGTATCCAGTGTCGATCCACCTAATACCCACTCCTTCCCATGCATGGATGAGGGACCTTTACTTTTACTCTCCCTACAGAGGTATGTACAATAATTCTGCTAAGAAAGATGGCTATTTCTTTCACATTTTTAACAGTTAATAAAACAGATATGACTGAAAGCACCATTATGTTTGACAGCAAGAGAAACTTTGCAGTCATCAATAAGGTGTTCCATGCTTGCTTGTTCTGATCAGTTTGTCATTGTGTGTGTCCAGGTAGGGTTGTCCTATGAACATCAAAACACAGATTACTACTCAAAGCTCTGTAAAAATCTGGTTACACAGTCGGGACATTCTTTGCATGTGCAAACATTTGGTGAAACTGTCTCAGTTTTTCCCCCTTCAGAACTAGTAGTAACATCATTGCTTTTTTTACCATCCATTCTGCCACCATCACCTTTGATATTACTGTTGGCAGCAGGAATTTCTACTGGCTTCTTCGTGTAACTAATAGTTTTCACAACAGCTGGTTTATATATATTTGATGTCACAGGTTTTAAAGACACTTTGGGTTCAGTTAAAATAGGCTTTTGGCTCCCTGAACTGCTACTGTTCTTCATCTCAGCACCAGGACCATCTCCTTTTGCTGTAACAAGCACCGATGATGAAGTATTAGTTTTATCTGAAGAATCCATCTCTCCAGAAAGCGCTGAAGCAAAGGACTTTGGTTTTTTAGAGACAAAAGGGTCTTCATAATCCTGCTTGTCTTGCAAACTTTTCTTCAAGGATTTCTTAATGGGTGGCATTTGTTTGTCCACTGTTTTTGTGTTTGAGCGTCGTGGGTGAGACTGCATGTGAAGATTGAGATCAGTCTTATCAACAAAAGCTTTACTACACATGTGACACCGCAGAAGCTTCTCTTGGCCATGTGTTTTCCGGTGCACAGACAAGAGGTTTCTCTCTGTGAAACACTTGTGACATATATCACATTCAAAAGGCTTATCTGCTGTATGGATACGGACATGTTCCAGCAGATTTGGTTTTGAATCAAAAACTTCCCCGCACTCACCACATTTTAATTTCTGCTTCAAACTATCTTGAACACTCTTCACATTTGAGTCTTTTGATTCTTTAACTAGATCTCCGGCAGGTTTAACTTTGACTTTTTCTGCAGTGTTTTCTGCCACTGGTGGCTTAACGGTGACTAATTCTGCATTGCCAGATCGGTTAGATCTAGGATCTCTGCTCACAGCAAGATTAGGTGGAACAGATTGAGCCTTTTTGTTTTCATTGACTTCAGTATCACTGGTTTTCTCCATTTCAACCATATGAGCCTCCATATGTGCAAGAAGTTCCTGTTTGTTATGATACCTCTGAGGGCAGTACCCACAAACAAATTTTGCAACACCGATTTCTGTGTCATCAGTTGTCCCTCCTTTCTCAGATTTATTATTCTGAACTGTGGATTCTACACCAGATTTCACAGAAGCTTTTTGCTGTATCTCTTTGCTCTGTTCATTCGGTTTCTTTGCATTTGATGTGCCAGATTTTGATGCCAAATTCTTGCCAGGTTTAGATTTAGCACTCTTTGCATTCTTTTTCTGAGCTGCTGACTCTTTTCCAGATACTGTTTTCTTCTGAGTTTGTCGTGCAGCTGTTGCCGTACTAGCAGAGAGAAAATACTTTTCCATAAGAGTCATTTGCCTGTCTTTGGCATCAGAGGAATTCAGAGCATCCTCGGCTTTGTCACCACCTACCGAATTAACTGCCTCCTCAACATCTTCCCCTGTTCCACTTGAATTCAAAGACTCCTGAATAACTTCTGCTTCATCATATTCCTTAATAGTTTTGACTTTATTCTTGCTCTTAGTCTTCTGGTTTTTCTTTTTTGCAGTTTTTCTTTTTTTTGTGGCTGGAGAATCATCAATGCCGGACACAATTTCAGCTGATGAATTTCCACTCAGTTTGATAGATATTTTAAGACCCCCAAGTTTCTTTTCCTTAATTTTCTTAACTGCTGAATGCTCTACAATCTCATCATTATCAAAACCTTCAGTTTCATCCTCATCAAAAACATAATCCCCATCATTTTCATCACTTAAATACTCTTCTGTTGATTCCCCATCACTAAAATCATTCCCAGAGATTAATGATGAACTTAGCTTTGAATTTTTCCTTTTTCGGGTGGCTTTCTTTTCCACAACAGGAGCTGGCTCAGATATACCACTATAGTTTGAATCTGCCTGAAGCTCAATGAGTCTCATTGCATTGTCTTTAGATTTACGACTTGAGCTTCTGCGCGGAGTTAAGTCAGCAACAGAAGTTTTAGCAGTGGATACCCGTCGAGTCTTTCGCTTCACAGCAACTTTTTCATTTGAATAAGATATCTGTTCATCATTTTGCACCTTCCGATATTTCAGGGCCCTGGACATCCATATCTGTGTTAGAATGATTCACTTCCATATTTAAACCATCATTATCAAATACTACTGGCAGATGTACTTGAAGTTGCTTTCTTACAGGCTTTTTGCGTGGTCTGGTCTGAAAGCCAGAAGCTTTCCGTTTTTTACGCTTAGTAGTTTTTGGTTTGATAGTTAACGGAACTGTTGGATAATCTTCATTGACTTGTTCCTGTATATCAACATTTTGACTCCAGTTATCTGTACTCTCTTCACTGTTTTCTTTTTCAGTATTATCAGCGTCACCAATCACAGTGTCATCATTACTGCTGAACACATCTTTTGAGTTATCTTGTGCTAAATCATTATCTTCAGAGTTATCAGCTGTCTGTATGCCATTATTTTTTGTAACAAGTGTCTCTTGCGAATCACAAGACTTTCCCAATGAGTCATCAATCCAAGTGTCACTTGTATTACTTTCTAAAATCTGCAAATTGGGAGAACCTGTTGAAACATTTGCAACAGATTCTGGGGGTAACATTGCAGGTTCATCATGGCTAAGTATACTAACGTCAACCACATTCATGTTGGATGTGACAACTGTGTTTCCTACAGCTGTGCTGCTAACTTTCTCATGCCCTGGAATACTAAGTGATTCAGAAGGTGCTTCATTAGTGCTGTTACACACACTTTTATTTTCAATGGTGTCAGTTCTAACCATATCTGAGGACTGATATTCAGATGCTGGTGTATCACCAATATAAGAAGATGAGGGCATGAAAGAAAATAATGATGCATCTCTTCCATAGAAATTTGACTTCTTTGGTGTACTCTTTACCAGTTTGGTGTTCTTGTCATCACAAGTCATTGGTAAAATAAACTGCGTCTGGTTCCTGTCAGTTGTGGGTGCTGTGGTATTCATCTCACTAACAGAATCCTTCAGATGAACATTGTCTTTAGTCATTAAGGTTTCAGTCAGCGATGACTTACCATTAATGATGGAATCAGATGAAAAAGCAACCCCAGCAATCACCTGACTTGTTTCCTTTGAACTAAAGGCAGTTGTCATATCTAAGGGCACCTCTGATGGACTAGAAAACAAACCTGATTCAGTAAATGATTTTGCTGACTCTGAATATGAATCTTGCATATTAATGTCAGATGGAAAGGCATCTCCTTTCCCCGAAAGATAATTAAAAAAATCAGCATGGTCTGATGCTGAAAAAAGAGGAAATGTGGCTGATGACATTTCATGAGGTTCTCTCAGGAACAAATCAGCTGCTCTGCCAACATTTGGACCAGAGTTGGAAATATTTGGTTCTTCTACATCAACACCCGTAGCAGGAGGTGAAACAGGAGAATAACTACCTGAAGATTCAAGGGAGGATACATCAGTAGAAATAGCCAACGTTTGGGGTGTTGCTGGCTTGCTAGCATATGTTGTTTTAGAAAAGTTCATAGGCTGGTTGAACTGTTGTGCCATTTTATGCTGTGGCGACTTTACTGCAGATAAATGGGAGTAATTATCATGGGGAATGGAAGCAGTACTATTTGATACTCGAGCAAAATTCAACTTCGGCAGGTTTAAACTTCTGTTATCAAATGATGGCAATTTTGTGTCCCCTTTCAACATTAACCCTTGCTCCTGTCTTGTGTTTTGCAATGGGGGTGTGTCCTGTGTCAAACAATGAACCTGAGGGTCAGGCATACGAGAACCCATTGGGGTTGTCTTTGTAGGATCCAGCGCTAACAAGTGGGACCATGCTGAGCGTTCATGTGAAAGGGAAAGTTGTTCTGGCTGTAGACGTGCTGATGATGATGAAAGACTGTACTGTTGAAGAGCTGGTGATGAACACACGGTCTTGGAATTGTCCTCAATAATATAAGGTGTGGGATCCACTGTTTAAAATGCAGAAAGAATAAAATCATATGATACAGTGTTCAAAACAGCAACACATATACATACAGTGGGTAAAGTCAGTAACTATTCACACCATGAACAACTAGTACATTAGCAATACTAAAGTAAGTGAAAGACCCTTTTAACAAACTCTGATGCTTAAACCAAATTTGTACAATCAACTAACACTCTCATCTCATCTCATCATGTTCCTCTTGTACCTTGCGTTGTCGAGGTGAAGTATAAACAACGGGAGAGTGCCCAATTATGGACTTCATGTATCGATACTCGCATGGACTCCACTATTCCCTCCATCATGGTCGGCCTCTTCCTCTGCTTCCATCTGGTCTTTACATCATTGCCTGTTGTGTTATACTGTTAGTTTGTAACCTACCTGTATGGCCAAACCATTTTACTTGCTGCCTTCTAATAAAATCTAGTGCTGCTATAACCTCCACTTTAGTCCTGATTTCGTCATTTCTGATCTTATCTCTTTTTGATACATTGTCAGGAATCTTACTTCTGTTGTGATTTTTCTTTTCTCTTTTTCTGTTATTGTCCAGGTTTGGTGTAGCATAGAGTTGGTAGGAAGATTGTGTTGTAAAGTGCTTTCTTAGTAACTATTGATACATGTTTGTTCTTTAGTATTGGTGCCATCTGTCCAATGAGTTGGTTTGTCTTATTGCATCTATTTTCGATCTTGTCTTCTGATTTGCCATTTGATGATATTATACTTCCTAGGTACTTTAAACTCTTTACTTGTTTCAGAAGGATGTTCGTTTACGTGAACTGTTGTTGTTTTTTCTTCTTTAGTTATAGTCATTACCTCTGTTTTACTTGTGCTATTTTCATGTTATGTTCCCTACGCATTTCTTTTAGACTATTCATGTGGTCTTGTAATTCAGCTTCTGATTTTGCTATTGGTGCTTGGTCGTACCCAAACAGGAGTTCTCTAATGGTTAGATTTGCAGATGGTTCTTCTTCACTAGAGGTGATATAATCAATATCACACCAGTCACAATTTGAGGCATATGGTGCTTGAACCATATTTGTACAATCAACTAACACTCAAGAGGTGATATAATCAATATCACACCGGTCACACTTCGAGGCATATGGTGCTTGAACCATATTTGTACAATCAACTAACACTCAAGAGGTGATACTAATCAATATCACACCAGATGCCAATACTTCCCAAAACATTTCCTGTCATTCATTTCAGACTGGATAGACCTCTAAGCCTAGGCCTCTATGCAAACTTGAACCAATGACAGCCGGCCCATAGGCAGGCGCGATTAGCAATACAAAAACTAAAGAAAGGGAAAAAAAACACCTATCATGTTGGAATTATTTTTTTTTACCACTGCTAGTGTATTTGAGAGATTTTGTTTAGGGCTGAGGATAAAACAGCCATTTACCAGGCAATCTTCATGTGACTGTTAAGACAAGGATTTCTAGGTTAGCTCAAACAGATATGTTTGCATTATATCACGGGCTATAGCTCATTTTTCCTCATGTGAAATACCCAGGTCTGAACTCGTTCAGTTTCAAACAACTCACAAGACACTCACTGGTTACACTATACATCTTATTCATCGCTGACGTCTCTCTGTGTTAGTTAATTGCTACTTTGAAGTAATAAATAGGTGGGTCAAAAGGAATTAAAATAATAGTGCTGGTGGTCACAAAGGAGGAAGCCATGGTAGCACAGTAGCTAGAACATTTGTTGCTGGCTTGGTAGTCATGGGTTTGAATTTCCAATTAGGCAGGAATGTTGTTTTTACTGGGTTAACTGACCTAGCTCCCTGGCTGACCCAGCTTAAAATGGGTAACAGGAAATGTTCAGGATGCTACAACACTGGCTCGGCATTAACCATTAACCAGAATCTTAAAATGTATTAAACAATAATTAGACACATGACTTAACTGATATGTCCTGCATATATACCTGTCTTAGTTATAAAACTAAAATACAGAAACACAGTTTATCTAATATGAACAGTATTAACACAGAATTGTAATATAAATCAAGTCAAGCAGCATATTCTAAAGGTGGTAAAGGACATTTCAATACTATAAATAACAGATTAAACGAAAAAAACTTCAGTAGCAGGAAATAAAGATAGTAAATCACATAATAAATTACACTTAAAGATATTTTATATATTGTCTACAACTAACTCTTAGTTGAGTCTGCATCTTACAGTGCACCTCTTTACCCATATAAAACATGTTTTCACACTTACCAAAAATATACAATCACGAAAAGAAGAAAACAACAGGTAGTCTCTACTCAACTATGAAAAAAGCAGAAGAAAAACAAAAACAGCAAATTACAAAGGGCATTTTGATATAACGCTTAGTGAATATTAAACAAGTCTATAATTATACCTGTGGAAAATGTCTGCAAGCTTCTGTGGGACAAGAAATCATGCATGGGCTGGGCACTCATGTGCTGGTTAAAGACCTGAGCAGAAAGAGCAGGGTGAACTGAGCTCAGGTGCTGCCGGTTCATCCAAGGCTCCAACGGCAAACCATCAAGTCCTTCTTGATTCTGATTATTATCCATAGCCTGCAACGTGCAAACAGCAGAAAATTTACTTGTTATTGATTCCACCCTCTCATGCTGCTGCTCTTTATGCCTGCCCTATTTCTGCTGTACAAAGGCAGTAGACACTTTAAACAATGAGAATGCTTGGGGCATGGGGCTGGGGGTAAGATGGAATTACTGATCAATGAAAAAAGGCTCAGACAATTTAATACCAGGTTATGTAGTGTCTAAACATATGCACAGGATTTATCTCCCCATAGAATAGAATGTTTGCATACTGTGAAATAAAATAAGACTTTAAACTTCCCTCCTCTCTCTCTCTCTCCTTCTTTCTCTCTATCTCACCAGCTATGTCTCTCTCATTTCTGTGTCTGTGTATATATCTCTCTCTCTCTGTCTGTCTGTGTGTGTGTGATGCATATATGGTTTGTATGTATGCATGCATGCATGTATTGTATGTATTGTACGTACATACGTAAAATACATACGTACATACACACAATACATATGTACACCCATACATACGTACGTATGTACTGTATGTATGTATGGGTGTGAGTCAATAAGTAAGTCACACATTTCTGTGGGATGGCAGGTAAATGTAGTTTGTGTTACCTACAGGTGTCATTAGGTGATAGCAACATCAAACTTTATATTCCCGTTCGTAAGGTGGCGCTAGGTGTCGCATGCGCATACGCAGCGCTTAAACAAAATGGCGACTGTACTTACAGAGTGTACAAACAAAGAGCAAAGTGCTGTTGTGCGTTTTTTGTGGGTAAAAGGACTGTCTGCAAAGGACATTCATAAGGAAATGCTTCCTGTTTATGCTGACAAATGTTTGTCCCGTAAAGTGGTGCATAGCTGAGTAGAAAAATTTTCTCAAGGACACACTAAAATTGTTGATGAAATCTTATTTGGTTGTCCTGGTGAGACTGCAACAGAAGCATCCATGCAGCGGGTGGAGGAGATGATTTGAGGTGACAGACGAGTAACGATAGACTGTAGCATCTGTAATAGGGTGCTCACATGGTTCAGCATACAGCATAATGCATGATCGATTGATATTCAAGAAAGTGTGCTCAAGGTGGGTACCCAGACAATTGAAGGGGGAACACAAAATTAACTGATTTGGCCTGTCCTTGCATCATCTCTGTCGATACGAAGATGAAGGAGAAGACATGCTGAACAGGATTGTTACTGGGAACAAATCATGGGTGCATCACTACCAGCCCGAATCAAAGCGTGCTTCAATGCAATGGAAACATCCTTCTTCGCCTTGTGTCCAAAAATTCAAGGTTACACCATCAGCAGGGAAGGTTATGCTGACAGTGTTCTGGGATTGTCAAGGAGTGCTTTTAACCAATTTCAAGAAGAAAGGTGACAATGTGAATTCTGAATCGTACTGTGAAGTTCTATAGATGCAATTCATGATGCAATTCAAAGAAAACGTCCAGGACTACTGATAGAGGAGTGTTGCTTCTTCATGACAATGCCAGACCACATACGGCTCGATTAACTCAGGAGAAAATTAACCAACTAAGGTGGGAAGTTCTGGAACATCCACCTTACAGCCCCAACTTAGCCCCTAGCGAATTCCACCTTTTTGGTCCACTGAAAACCCACCTTGGCAGGAGCGATTTTGTGAATGACGAAGTTGAATGTGAAGTGAAAACGTGGTTTAGAAAACACAGCATGCAGTTCTATGCAGCCAGTTTGGGAGGACTGATGAAATGATGGGATAAGTGCATCAATGTTGGTGGAAATTATGTTGAGAAATAAAAGGACAATGTATGTATAAAAATAAATTGGTTTCAAGTTGTTATCATATTTAGTAATTTTTCTACAGCCATTTGTGACTTACTTATTGACTTCCCCTTGTATGTGTGCAATTGCGTGCATGTGTGTGTGAACTTACGTGTAAGTGTGTGTATATACGTATTATGTATATAACATTTCGCCTGCCATTGGCGTGTTAAGTGTTAAACCAGTGGTTCTCAACTGGTGGAGGATTCTCCCCCAGGGGGGAATTTTAGGGTTTCCAGGTGGGGAATGAAGACCACTTCAAGATCGCGTTAATACAAGAACCGATTACTTGATATTGTGTTTCCCTTCATACTTTACAGTTATGTACGTCTCATCCTTCTAAAATTCATTATATAAAGTAAGTAGACCCACAAATCATGTTTTATGTGGATGTCTAGACTTGTTTTAGTATATGCTATAAAATTTACCTTCCATTTTTACGTATATTGTGTAGGGGTGGGGGGATTTTTAGATAGGAAATATGAAAAAGGGGGGGGGGGGGAAGAGAGAAAATGATGTTCTGAAAATATGGTGAAGGGGCCACATTTTTTTATAGGAGGGGGGGGGGGGGGGGAAATGACAATATGAAAATATGATGAAGGGGGGCACGGGCCAAAAAAGGTTCAGAACCACTGTGTTAGACCACATGTTTTTGGCCATAGCATGTGAGGTAAGGTGGCCGCCTTCTCTGTTCATACGGATAGTGTTTTTGGACATGATTGCGTTGTGCCTGTTTACAGCAGAGGTGCGTTCATGCATCATTAGGCCGACACATCCAACTTCTGCAGGCATTTGTTGACCGTGTTAATATTCCCGGGGGTAAGGTGGTCAGTTCCCCTCTTTTAGAAAATTCGTAACACTGTCTGGTATCAAACTTATGACACAGCCAGGAAAAAAATCATCATGCCTGTGCTGAGGACTTAACTCAAACCACTGTCTTGACAGGCAAGCACATAAACCACTGTGTAAACAGAGCTGTTTCTTATTCATATTTTAGAATGCAAAACATGTAATTTGTACTGTGCCTATTCTTAATGTTCAAATAACTGTGTTTACTGCTAAGTGAATTTAACATGCATGGAGTTAAAAAAACATATTCACAGTGTGAAAGATGAATGGCAGGAGGGCCAGCATGTTAGACAAATCTGAGTGCTCATATCTGAAAACAAAGTTCACTTGTTTTCAAAACAAAATTCATGTTTCGGCTATTTATTGGTTCATTTTCACTCTTTCTCTCTAAATGTAATCATGAACGCATGATAAAATACTACAATGAAGATTATTACACAACCTTCCCAATCCGTCCCAACCCATAAAAATTTTAATTTATTAATAATCCATTCAGCTCTAATCACAGAGAGCCTGGGTTTCTGAGGTAACTGTGATACAGTATCACAGCCTGGGGTTCTGAGATAAGCAGCAACATTTTTTTCTAGTTTTCATTTTCTCTTCATTGTTCTCATTTTTAAAATCTTTTCATTCTTCCCATCCTGTTCTTATGCCTTAATGTAGTTACTGGAGGGTCTTCTCAGTGATTATATGTTGCGTTTTGTGTATGAATTTGTTTGACGATAAAGGCTACAGCAATGTCCTGTGTTTTGTGTAACTCTGTTCTGTAAAGCTGCATTACTTTGTGTTATTTTATATTGTTTACATTTCCACAGCTTTACTGCAGTTCCACTAATTTTTAAAAAGCCAAAGCCTGGCAATCCTTTAATGTTAGCAGCCCAAGATTTCTTTCAATTTTCCTCTCTGCCACATGCCTTCAACTATACTCTAAATAATAATATTCAATCTGAAATTGTGGCAAATTATAAAACCACACTAGTGAGCAAAAGTGACAAGCTAATGACATTTCATTATTGGTAAGAGTGGTTCTTTGTGGCTTGTACATGTATGTTTTTATTTCTTAACAAAAATATTTGCTTCATGTTCTACATGTGAAATATGTAGTGTTTTGTCACTTTTGTATTTAACATGCTGGATTCTTTGCTTCAAAGTTATGTTAAGTATAGTAATTTGTCACAAGAAAAAGCATACCACCAAATATTTGTATTGTCAGATTTTCCACAGGAAAATATATATTATTCTTCTATTAACATATAGTCTTGTCATGACAGATGAGGTCACCTTCAGTCTTATGTTCTCTTTTCCTCAACTGTCATCTTTACACATAGTAAACCAGGGGCACATAAACATATTTAACTTTTTGACAATTCGGCACAATGTTTGTTGGCTCATACTGCTTTACAAGTATCTTCTTCTTCAAAACAGAGAGGGAACTGGTCACTCTATATAATAAATGTGAAATATTTAACATTTTACACTCCTTTTTCAAACAAGGATGTTTATCTTTCCTGTTGAAAGATTTATTAATGACAATAAATACTAAACAATAGAGACAGAATAGTTTATCTTTACAGAAAACTACGGTGGTTAATGGGACACAAGTTCAACTGTAGAAATATGGGTATGTGTGTGTTTTTGTGTTTTTCTAGACATAATCTGATGTGAATGAATGGTGTTCTGTGAACTGTTTCACTTAGGAATTAATGTTAACTAGCAAGCTTAGCATTTAGCTAAATTATTCATGTCAAATAACATTGTCTCAATGACATGTCAAAACAGAAACACTGCAGCCACTCCCAAGCCAATTATGTGGCAAACTGAAAATTTTAAGCAATGTGCACCTGGCATTTAAGCAAGAAATAACTACAACTAGGAGTTCTGCTGAGCAATTTCTTGTGGCAACTTGTGCATTTCTTGTGGCAACTGATGGCCAGCAATTGACTTCAGGGTGAGACTTTAACAATGAGATGAAGAATGATTTTCTCAAATCATACAACCACAATGCACAGATTATAAAAAAAAAAAGTCGCTGTCAACTTCATTGCATCGGGTTTTATCCCATATGGCTCGGTCTCTTTCCGTAGCATGGAAAGCGTCGCACAAAGCACGAACTCCGTAGCTTTCAGCGACGACCCACAGGAGTCTTCGAAACATTTAACTCGAACCCACAACCTTCGGAGCATGAGTCAAACGGCTTGACCACTTAGCCACAGAGACTCCCAATGCACAGATTATGTACAGCCTGACTGCTGTGGACAAGAATTCATCTAGGGGAAGAAAAATACATTTCAAGCTACCTGTTGTAGGGTCTTACTGATAGGTTGCATAAAGCTAAAAGCAAATGAAAGCAAAATACGCAAAATTGCTTGCGTGAAACTGGATGTAAAAGGCTGAAAGGCACATATATCATAGCCAAGCTGTCATTTCTGACACAATCTACAATAAGCTAAACAAAAAGTAAAGAAAGAAGAATTCAGAGCTTAGATGTGAAAAAATAATTTAAGATATACAATCTCTGAGATGAAAATTTGAAATGTTTGTAAATGTTATCCTGCAAGCAATAAGGCAATTGCAAGTATTATTTCCAGAACTTTTGGTGGTACGGAATCCACTGGGACCTGCGGCAGTGTAGTGACTGGCACTCACATCTACCGGCCTGGTGTTCATGTGTTTAAATCCCTCTTGAGATCGTGAATTTAAACAAAAATACACTGCTTTATTTGCAATACTTTGCAAATATATTACTTCCATTGATTATACAAAATATGAATCCAGTTAATAAATTATTTCTAAAAACAAAATCAAATACATACTTATCTCTTTATTTCTTTCAATGGATTTCCCTTGACAATAATTTGTTAAAAATTAATGTCTCTGCTTAGAAGTAGCATAGCGCAGTGTTCAAGATCTATCCAACTATGCATGCTTCATTATTAACAAATAAAACTAACATTTTAGAACATCTAAATCTGCACCAAATACGAGGGGTATACAGCCATTTATACATGCTACTTATACAGCTTGTTTTTCACAATCAGATTGTTATTAATTCTTGTTAGAGCGCTGGGATATTAATTACTATCTGTATTGGTACTTTCATTGTAATAGATTATTTTTCAGTTTTAAAATGTGCAATGGCAAACAAGTGAATGTAAACTTGGCAAGAGGTCACAAGTAGCAAAAAAATGCTGAGGTTGACTGCAAAGTCCTGCAAAAGGATATGCAACTAACTTAAACTTTAAAATTCTGCCATTCCCCAATTATCAGGGTAGATGCGTGTTTTGTCAATTTTCTAGCCTTTCTGACAAATGTTTTCAAAGCTACTTCCATGCGCACAATTTTCTCCTTAACCATTTATCATCCACTCAACTGTTACAACAAGCACATGCATTCTCTTTTTCAACAGCAATTCTCTTTCACATGTCAATGTCTATGAAAATCAATATTTTTAAACATGTACCTCTTTGCGTAAATTTAATGTTATAAACTGTTGTGTATAGTTTTTCTAACTCTGGTCGTCAGTGGTAGATGGGAGTTCAAATTCCCTACACTCCTGACCAAGGTGAGAAAACATGAAAATAATGCCTTTTCTAGTGCAAAGTAATAGACAAAGTCCCCAAATACTAAAGAATCATCATAATTTTGACTCATTCAAAGATAATTTTTAATTACCTAAACTTGGTACCCCGAAAAGTAGGATATAGGTAGTTAGCTATCTAGATCAAACTACTAAGTCGACCCCGCAAACCCTTCAACTTTTTCTAAGTTTATTATTACAACCCGTCTAGGTTGTATTATCATAATTTTAAGCACGTACACTTTATCTACACATAAATCTAGAAAATTCTGTTTACTTAGTTAGTTAGTCTTTCCTCTTGAGCCTATTGCGGCGCATAGGGCAGAAGTCCTGTCTCTTCATGCTTGGCGGTTCGCTGCTACCTGTTGTAGATCTTGGATATTTACTTGGCCATTGAATGAGCCTTCTCTAATGATAGTTCTACGCAGGGTCTCTCTTGGTCTTCCCCATTTTCTTTTCCCTACTGGTGACCATATGAGGGCTTGGTAGGGGAGTCTTGACTTGTCCATTCTGAGTACATGGCCGATGTAGTTCCAACGGCGTCTTCTTATGAAATTGGATACTGTATCTTGCTTAGTCTCTTGTCTTATTTGCGAATTGGTTCTGAAGTCTGTCCAGTGGATGTTTAGAAGTCTTCTAAGACATTTGTTCTCAAAATTGTCTAATTTTTTATCTAAAGCTACCGTTGATTTCCAACTTTCACATCCATACATTAACACTGGAATCACACAAGAGTTGAAGATTTTAAGTTTTGTGTGTTTGCTGAGTGTATTTGACTTCCAGATGTTTGACAGTTTATTGAAGGCACTAGATGCCAGTGCGATTCTAGATGATATTTCTGGTGTTGAGTCCCCTGTAGATGTCATTTTGTTTCCTAGGTATATAAAGCTGTTGACTTTTTCAAGAACGTAGCTGTTCAATTTGGTGTCATCTGAACTGTTGGTAAGATCAATAGTCTTTGTTTTTGTGGTGTTAATTTGGAGACCAATTTGCCCTTAAACATTTTGGAGGTGGTTTATTTTCTCTTGGGCATCCGGGTGTGTTGAACTCAAAAGCACTATGTCGTCAGCAAAGTCCAGGTCTTCTAGAATTTTGTCAACCCAATGGATACCCATATTTGTGTTGTTTGTGCATGACCCAGTTTTGCGCATGACCCAGTCGATAGCTATTCCAAAAAGCATCGGTGATAATACACAACCCTGTTTCACTCCTGTTTCGACTGAGAACCAGTCAGAGTTGCCTGTTTCTGTTCTTACGCAGCAACGTGTTTCTTTGTAGAAAGATTTTATGACGTTGGTATATTTGGTAGGAAAACCGTAGATGTTAAGTAGATTCCAAAGTGAAGGACGGGGACACTGTCGAAGGCTTTTTGAAAGTCGACAAAGTTGGTGATTAATTTCGACTGGACATTAAATTCTGTTTACAGAACTATAATTTAACTCAACAAAGCTCAGCTGATTGTTAAAATTTTTAAAATACCTTTCAAAATAAAATAATTGTTATGATGGTAAATTAATAGTCAATGAGATTGTAATCCATATATTTCCCCGAGTGCTTAGTCTCCTCAGTTGTAGGCAACTCATATAATTAGATAAAACATTTATTATTGGTAGTTTTGGTAGTATTGTATATGCCATGGAAATCATCTGTACCAATACTTATGTAGGTAACATTTTACGGGTAACTAGATACAAAAAAAAGAGAACCAGAACTCCCTTGTACAAGGGCTCTCATGCGCTGACAATGTCCACAGAGAAAAGTCAAGATACATGAGGTTTCAGTCAAGAATTCAGCATCAGAACAAGAAATATTGACTCCTAACACAGAATTTGCCGGCTTCCTGGCTTAGAGGTTAGCGACTTTTCTCTGTAATCTTGTATACTCTCGTAAGTAACGTGACGACGGTGAGAATCAGCAGTGGTTCAAATCGCATCGGTAACTTACGGGGTATGTGAGCGGCCGCTCAGAAAACAATGGCAAACTACTGAGCGTAATCTTGCCAAGAAATCAACAATCAGCTGAAAGATGTCCTGTAAAGGATATGCAAACATTTTAACACAGAATTTAAGAAATTACACAACAATTCGCCTTACTGGGATGTAGCCACAAGATCAATAGGTTTTTTTAGCCTTGGACTAAGTCAGAATCAGACCGGGTTTGGTTTCATGTTCTTGTGTCGTTTCTATGTCTTACAAACTTAGCTTTCTAAATCAGTCTGTTTTTTCAATGTAGAGTGCATTATTATATACTTCTGTCCATTCCGATGTTTATCCCTGCCCCATTTTGATGTCAATGTCCCATGGAGTAGAGTAAGCCTCAAGACTTTTAGCTCTTCTAATCTCATCATTGTGGCATGGTGTCCTGCAGTCAACATTTGATCTGAGTTACGAGGGTAAGTTATTAAGTAAGTCACAAATGGTTGAAGAAAAATAACTAAATACGATAACAACTTGAAACCATTTTATTTGTATACATACATTGTACCTTTATTTCTCAACATAATTTCCACCAACATTGATGCACTTATCCCATAGTTTTATCAGTTCTCCCAAACCGACTGCATAGATCTGCATGCCCTGTTCTCATTTACCTGCCATCCCACAGAAATGTGTGACTTACTTATTGACTCACCCTCGTAACTTTTCTACCCAACTATGCACTGCTTTACTGGAGATCGCTAAGGCCTAAGTCCACTGAAAACCCACCTTGGCGGGAGACATTTCACGAATGATGCCAAAGTTGAATGTGAAGTGAAAACGTGGTTTATGAATTAAAATGGTTAAAAATACAGACAACATGCGTACAGAAATCTGATTTTGCTGGACTTTAGAACATAATAATTGCCTAGACCACCTAAGAATGTATCTCACACCATGTATTACAACTTTCTTCTTTTTCTGTGTTGCCCTTTTGAGGGAGCTGCATCACGCCAGGTTATTTTTCAAAGGTCAGTGTGTCCAACTTCAGCATTTGAGTAATGTTTCCTCTAGGTAGATTCCATCCAGGACAACAGACATCATCTACCCATGGGAAGGTTATCTTTCACAACAATGTTTGCCAGGGCAGCAGCCTCATGATCTACTCTTTGTGACTTCCAATTCACTTTTATATTAAATATTCTGCACTGCTTAACCCTTTTACCGTGTGTCACGAGTTAACTCGTCATAAAAATTGTTGGCTTTAACCGTGCATCACGAGTTAACTCGTCATCAGATGTAAAAGTCTTCTGTGTGCCGTGCGTCCCGAGTAAACTTGTGTTAATACAAAAATAGCATAGGAAATGCATAGGGCGGCTAATCCAACAGCCAGTTCAACAGCGGAAGATAAAAGTAGGTCATCACGTGATGCCAAAAGTGAAAGTGGACAGTAAACAAGAAAAAAAAGGTACGAAAGAACAAAAAACTTTTTATTGTGATTTTATTATGATTATAATTTATAACTTTGTAGTATGATTATAATTTATGCATAGTATAGCTTGTGTAGATGTATGCGTACATACATGTATCCTATGGGCATGTATTTGCATAGTATCAGTTTAGTTCGTTATTGAACAGTACCATTTAGTACAGAACATTTCTTATTTTCCTCACAATTTCTAAAAGACAACTCATTTTCACTTTAAAAAACATTTTATTTTGCCAGGACAACATAACATATCAAATTATGAAAGAAAAAAAATACACAGTTTGCATAACAAAAAAAAATTTTTTTTTCCACGGTAAAGGGGTTAATCATTTAACATTTTACCTTTCAATGTAAAGGAATGTGTAATTTTAGATAGTCTGTTCACTTTTATATTTATGTGGATATTTTGATGAGGACATCATGGAGACAATAGCAAGTGACAATGTTTATACTATTCATCTGTCCTGTCCAGTCTGTCCTCTCTCTCTCTCTCTCTTGCTGCCTATCCCATATGCCTGCCCGTCAGTCTAAATATCTGCCTTGTCTGTCTTTCCATCTTTCTTGTATGTCTATCCTTTCAATAATATCTGCATGTATATACATGTCCTCTTTGTAAGTCTGTCAGTCATTTCCCTCTATCAGCCAGTCCTGGATGTCTGCCAATGGTGTCTGTCTATATGTTGTACAGTCTTGTCTGTATATCTGTCAGTTCTATTGGTTGTCTATATGTTGTACAGTCTTGTCTGTATATCTGTCAGTTCTATTGGTTGTCTATATGTTGTACAGTCTTGTCTGTATATCTGTCAGTTCTATTGGTTGTCTATATGTTGTACAGTCTTGTCTGTATATCTGTCAGTTCTACTGGTTATGTCAATCTGCCTTATTCACCCGCCCACTCTATATCTGTCATAGATTATCCGCCCACCCTATCCAACCAATATCTGTTCTACCTACCTGCCCTCCCAATATTTGCCCCATCCAATCAATATCCACCAGCCCACCCTATCTGGTAGACATGCGCCCTATTCGCTGGCATGCCCTTTCCATTCAATATTCATCCTTTCCATCCGATATCCGCCCAATCAAACTGTCCTATAACCGCCCACTCTCCCACACACATGCCAGCCTTGTCTGTCCTTTATGCCTGTGTTTATATGTTGTTAGTCTTGAATGTCTGTCTGGCATGTCTTTCTGTCCTATCTGCTTATCTCTCCTGTATATGTTTGTCTTGTCTGTCTGTCCTGTCAGTCCTCTCTTATGTCTGTCTTGTGTGTGCATATCTATGCACATAAGTACAAACGTATATATGTTTGTATCCACACATGTATATTTACAAGCATAAAAACACACTGCATAATGGCTAGAGGCTTGCCAGCCTTAGTGGTGGTCTTGGGTTCATTCCATATTGGGGTGGTGTGGAGATTTTAAAAAAAAAATTGACCCAGGCTTTCAGACCCAGCCTAAAACTGGTACCAGGAAATGTCTTGGGAAGTGATGATGGCTGACGTGATACTGACAACATCACTCACAGAGTGCCTGAGGTCTATACAAATATGGGTCTGAGTTCCCCATGTGCCCAATATGCTTGTCTTGTGAAAATCACCCCCTATATATATATATATATATATATGTATATATATATATATATATATATATATATATATATATATATATATATATATATATATATATTAGGGCTGTACCGGATTCAAATTTTTGAAATCCGGCCGGAGCCGGATTTGTCCGGATTTATGAAGTGAGATCCGGCCGAAGCCCGATTTACAAATAAAACAAAATAAAAATAAAATAACGTACTACATCACTTGACTTAGGTGAGTGGAGTCACTCGACTGTTCATTACTGCAGTTCATTACTATAGACATGACAATGATGACATGTACTCATATTAAATCATTTAAATGTAAAATAATTACATTTACATTAGAATAAGTAATTAAGTAATATTAAGTTCCATAAGTTCAAGATGAAACATAATACATAAGCACATAATGCTAATTTAGTAATTTTAGTTTTTTAGTTTTCAGTTTCAGTTTTTAGTTTTCACATTGTTTTCAGTTGGCAAATTGGCAGCTCAGTTACAACTCACAACAACAGTACATTGCACAGATTGAATTGATTGAAATCTGCCTTGTAGGTAGACTGGGGACAGTCAAAGGCTAGGGAAAGCATCCCGAATAAATGCTTGTCGAAATCGGATGTACTGAGCCACAGGCTTGACAAAGCAGTGCAACGTTACTTAATTCATGATGTCACAAATCAAAATTAATCGATATGGTGCTAATCCCGTGAAGTCCCATCAGGCGGTGATAGTGCCGGGCCCCCTGCCTCGAGGGGGTCCACCCATGACTACTGGTGGTCACCTTCCCCTGTGCTGTGGAGTCAAGGCACAGAGGAGTAGGTTAAGAGCTATTGACCAAATACCAAGGACACTCAACATACTACAGTGGAATGCCGAAGGAGTTTACAAGAAGAAAGACTCCCTAACACAGCGTCTTCATAAAGATAGAATAGATGTGGCATGCATTCAAGAGACACACCTCAACGCCAATCACAAATTCTCAGTCAGAGGATATCAGGCCACACGTTTCGACCGCGAAGGACACAAAGGAGGAGTTCTAATACTTACACGAAATACAATACCTTGCAGCGAAGTATTTGTGATCTCTAACAACCAAACGGAAATTATAGGTGTTGATATAATGATAAAGGACGTGAAAATAAGAATCTACAATCTGTATAGCCCAGCAGATAAGGACCTTACACTCTCAAACATGAAAATAACTGACACAAACTGCATTATTGTCGGAGACTTTAATAGCCGTTCAGAAAGATGGGGATACCCAGATACTGACAAAAGAGGAGATGAATTGGAGGACTGGGAAATAGACTCAAATCTCCATCTACTCAACAAAGCGGATGACACACCGAGCTTCTACTCCAGAAGATGGCTTACCACTTCTACTCCAGACTTAGCTTTCTGCACAGGAGACATCCTCCACAAAATCGATCGCCATGTACTGGACCAATTAGCAGGTAGTGACCACAGACCAATCAAGCTTGAAATGAATATGGAGTATGTTCCACAGGAGCAAAAGCCCTTGCCCCGCTGGAATTACAAACGAGCAGATTGGGACAGATTTGCCATACTAACAGACAAATATTGTGAAAACATAAATACACGATATGGCAACATAAAGCAAATGGTGGAAAGTCTAAACAGAGCGATAATACAGGCAGCCACTGAGTCCATTCCAAGAGGAGCGAGGAAAAATTACAAACCATACTGGACTGAAGAACTACAAAGTTTGGAGGACAAAGTTGAAGATGCCAGGAAGACAGCAGAGAGAGAACAAACAATTGAAGCAAACATCTCTCTGAAAGCCATCTCAGCAAAATATAAAAGAACAGTAAATCAAACAACAAGAGATTGTTGGAGGGAAAAAACAGAAAACCTGAATTTTGACAGGGATGGAAACAAACTATGGAAACTAGTGAAAGCCATGAACAATGAAGGACCTAGAAACAAACAAATAACAATTAAACAAGGAAATGCCTTGGTTACAGGCAAAAAGGCTGCAAATGCACTAATGGAACACTATGCAAATGCAAACCACATTGATATTACAACCGAACAGAAGAAAGCAATCAAAGACAAACAGATACATCATAGAAATAAAGAGACGGCAGCAGAATATATGATGGCAAATCTAACAATGGAAGAAATGGAACAGGCAATGAATACCCTAAAAAAGAAGAAATCACCAGGAAAGGATGGAATCACAAATGAAATGCTAATAGGACTAGGCACCAAGGCAAAGAAGAAACTACTAGCAGTCCTAAATAACAGCTGGAAGAGAGGAATAGTCCCACAGGCATGGAAGGAAGCTATACTAATACCAGTCCCAAAGAAAGGAAAAGACCTGGAAGAACCAAATGGCTATCGACCTATCAGTCTACTTAGCTGTGTAGGAAAATTAATGGAACGCATTATCAATGGCAGGCTAACATGGCATCTGGAAGAAAACAAACTCTTAACACCACACCAAGCAGGATTCAGAAAATACAGATCCACTGAAGATCAAATAACCTATATAGCTCAGGAAATAGAGGATGCCTTCCAAGAGAAAAAGCACACACTAGCAGTCTGGATAGATTTAGAAAAAGCATTTGATAAAGTATGGAAGGAAGGACTGAAAGTAAAACTGCAAAACATGCATGTTTGTGGAAAAATGTATAAATGGATCAGCCACTACCTTGAGAACAGAACTGCCAGGACAAAAGTACAAGGACAAACAAGCAAAATGATGCTGCTGGAGCAAGGTGTCCCCCAAGGAGGAGTTCTTTCACCAACATTATTCCTAGCATATATAAATGACATCACAGAAAATTTTCCAGCCAGAGTACACACATCCTCCTTTGCAGATGACCTAGCCGTATGGACATCTGAAGAATATATTAGTACAGCTAACAGCAGAATACAGCAAGCCTTATTAGCGCTAGAGGACTGGTCAAAATTATGGCTAGTGAAGATAAGTGAGGAGAAAACAACATGCACAGTGTTCTCCCTCTCAAATAAAACTCAGCAACCTAAGCTGGTATTGAATGGAAAAATATTGCGCCATGTAGAAAATCCAAACTATCTGGGAGTCACCTTTGATCGTCGCATGACATGGAAGACACAGGTTGAGAAAAATCGAACAAGAGCAAGGCAGAGAATGGCAATCATGAAAAAGCTTGCTGGTACAACGTGGGGAGCAGATGAGAAAGTTCTCAAGAAGTTATATACTGGACGGGTGAGGCCAGTACTGGAATATGGCATTGCAGCTTGGGCAACAGCAGCTAAGTCAAACTTTAACAAAATAAGTAGAGTCCAAAACCAAGGAATGCGAATCATAACTGGAAGCCTGAAGACAACGCCTATTAATGAACTAGAAAAGATCACTTGTTTACAACCAATGCAGGATAGAAGAGATAGCAGAGCCCAGCAACAAGCAGAAAAATTTAGAAGATTGACAGACCACCCTATGTACAACAGATTTAATGGTTTTGGAAAGGGAAGACTGAAGCGTAGCAACTTTGTAGAAACTGCAAAACGAAGGATTAGGGCAGATCCTATACTTAACATATCAACAGTCAAGCCCATACACAATGCACACAAGTTCCCAGCTTGGAGACAGCAGCAACTGCCTGAGATGATAGAAAACATTCCTGGTATTGAGAAAAAGAACACTCAGCATGAAACCAAAAGAAGAGAAATAACCCTAAACTACATAAAAGAACATTACCCAAGCAGGAATTGGACCCATGCATATACAGATGGATCAGCCAAAAATTCAATAGAGAATGGAGGAGGAGGAATTCTCCTAAATTTAAAAAATGGAGTGAAAAAAACACATTCAATGGCAACTGGAAAATTTTCAAGTAACTTCAAAGCGGAGGTAGAGGCTTTGAAAACTGCAGCAGAAATGCTCCTGATGGAGGAAAATAAAGAGAAGCAAATTGCTATCTTCACAGATGCAAAGTCAGCTGTCTCAATACTCAAGAGCAATAACAGCACAGAACTAACTGACCTAAGAGCAGCACTCCATGGTCTATGCCAGAAATCCAAAAAAGTTGTAATACAGTGGATCCCATCACATTGCAGTATACCTGGAAACGAAGAGGCTGACAGACTGGCAAAAGAGGGCGGACGACTACCACAGCCTGACATAGACATAACCTATAATGAGGCAAAGAGGTTGATAAAAAGCACTTATAGAACCAAATGGGAATCTGAGCATCCAGGCCATCAGAAGGATGATGCATATTACAAACTCGACCGAAGAGAACAAGTAGCAATCTTCAGACTCCGCACAGGACATAACAGGCTGAAATACCACTTGTTCAATAAACTAAAGATAGGAGATACCGATGAATGTAATTGTAGAACTGGAAAAATGACAGCAAAACATTTGCTGCAGGATTGCCCAACGTATGCAGAACAGAGAAAGATATTTTGGCCCACACCTGCTTCATTTGAGGACAAGCTCTATGGAGATATCAACAAGCTCAAGTTGACCGCAGCTTACTTTAACTACATACAGGTTGACATTTAAAGGTGCATGAAGACCCAGAGGCATGAAATGGAATATTGCTTGGATAGCAAATCCATTATGTGGAAAGTCCAAATCGAAAGCTCGCTGCGTGGGCTTTATAAAAGGTGGAAAAGTGTCCTAGTGGCACGAAATGGAATATTGCTTGGATAGCAAATCCATTACCTGGAAAGTCCGAATCAAAAGCCCATTGTGTGGGCTTCATAAAAGGTGGAAAAGTGTCCTAGTGGCACGAAATGGAATATTGCTTGGATAGCAAATCCATTACCTGGAAAGTCCGAATCAAAAGCCCATTGTGTGGGCTTCATAAAAGGTGGAAAAGTGTCCTAGTGGCATGAAATGGAATATTGCTTGGATAGCAAATCCATTACATGGAAAGTCTGAATCGAAAGCTCACTGTGTGGATGTCATCTGCAGACTGCATACTTCTGGTTTCCGGAAGAACAGCCTATGGTGAATGGAAGGCCCAATATACGGAAGTGAGGCTAAGCAGCCATGTGCAGGACGTGACGATTCCTTGGGTGAGCCCAGTACCAGAGCGCTATGTATCTGCTCTGCAAGTATGGAAGCCTCCTTGGATGGCGGGGAATGCCCATGGTCTGCCCCTGCCTTCCCTTGAGGGCTGACCAGGATCTTTGGCTGTTCTATATGGACCAGCTGGGATGGGGGATAACACCACAACAGTGAGAGTCAAACATCCTAAGAAACCCCCGGGAAGGTTAACCCGGTCAACAAATGCCCGCAGAAGTCGGATGTGTCGGCCTAACGGCGCAAGAACGCAGCTCTGCTGTAAACAGGCACAACGCAATCACATCCGAAAAAAAAACTCCGGATGAACGAAGAAGAAGAAGAAGAATTTATTGAAATACATTCATTCAGTAATTTCACTATTTCAGTCAGTCAGTCTTCATTATGGCTGTGAAGTTGAACTCTCAGAGTCAAGAAGGGACGAGTTGTATTTCAGGAAAATCAACGTCTCCGCATTTTGTGGTAAAAGGCTACTACTGTGGTCAGTGATAATGTATCCTGCAGTACTGAACAACCTTTCCGATGGCACACTTGTAGGTGGTGATGCAAGAAATGCCTGCGCCAGTCTAGCCATACTTGGAAATCTTAGCTTATTGGCATGCCACCATGAAACTGGATCTGACTGTCGAGTTTGAAGTGGCTCTGACAGGTACTGTGTCACCTCAGTGTTAATGCTGTTGCCTTCGGCACTTGCAGAACGATCTGTGGTGGGATTTTCCTCGACAATTGTGTCAAAACAGCTCCATAGGCTGGACTCGTACTGTGTGGCAGTGCTCACAGAAGTCAAAACACTAGTACTACTACTACTACTAGTAGCTGATGGATCCTGTGGACTGACTGTGTTTGCTGAATCAATAATGGAGTTAGCTGCTAACAGCAGATGAGCTCGTGCATCACTTCTACCACGTTCGGAGAAGAAGCACAGCTTGAATCGAGGATCCAGTAGTGTGGCACAGGTGTAAATACTGTTGGATTCAATGTCCGCAAATCTGCTGCTAACAGCTTCAAGCAGGGCTGCTTTCATAGTTTTGATCCCAGCATCACTACCTTCTTTCTGGAGGAAAGCCATGAGTGTTTTCACTAGGGCTGTACCGGATTCAAATTTTTGAAATCCGGCCGGAGCCGGATTTATGAAGTGAGATCCGGCCGGAGCCGGAGCCGAAGCCGGATTTGTAAAAATGGCCGGATTCCGGATTTGCCGGAGCCGAAATCCGGTACACCCCTAATATATATATATATAATATATATATAACCTAATATATATATATATATATATATATATATATATATATATATATATATATATATATATATATATATATATATATATTCATTGGCACCTTGTCGCCTTGACAGACGATAGTTTGTTACATTGTGCTCCAAAAAGGCATAATAACTACAACCCATGGCGGTAGCGAATTTGACTGATAAGGCCAATTTGCGCTGTAAATTTTCGTCCACAGTTGGTGCATGTGAACACATGGTCATTTTCACCATCACGTACCATGTTGTGCCTCATATGTTCAGTGTGTGACCTATCTGCAATTACTATCTCCTTTGTCTTTATTCCATTTCAGATATGTGCCCTCCAAGCAACACGTTCAGCGGCGACTTTCTCCCAATGTGCATTATCAATGCCTGTATAAATTATTTCCCACTTAACACACATCTTTGTATTGTAATAGAGGCCGACCCTGAGATCTCTTACCCATCTGTAATTCACCAAAAAAGATGTCCTTTGGTATTCTACCATCATCAATCCTCCTAACGTGTCCTATCCATCTAAGTCTTACGAAGACTGAGCATGGAATATATCGTCACACAACCTGATCTTTTCAATACTTCAGTATTTGTGATTTTGTCTTGCCACTTAACACCAAGTATTCTTTGCAGACACCGCATATGAAAGCTGTTTAAACGTATCTCTTGGTGTGAGTAAGTTGACCAGGCTTCACTGCCATAAAGTAGAGTACTAAGGACACAGGTTTGATAAACAAGTACTTTTATCTTGGCAGTAAATGATATGGAATAGAAGAAAAAGCAGTGGCTGCAGCAGGATATAGCAATATGAATTGGAAACAAATAGGTATATTTAGCTCCTGCGAGAAGAAACGCACTAAACATGAACACGTTGCACATACCTTACAAGGAGATCCATCATATACCGGAATACAGGTGAAAATCCAAAATCAGAAGCAATCAATTTATATAAAATGAATAATAAAATAAAATACACACAAATGCGTACAATGTAACAATACAACACACAGAACTACTGACGTTTCGGTTGGATTCTCAGAATCTTTGTCAAGGACAGAACACAGATAAAACAACAACATACACAAAACAAAAAGCACAACTACTCGGAACCATATATGTATATGTGTGATGTGTCAATTGACACTGATTAGTGATTTGTGTATCCATCTTTCAAAACTCAAAATGTTTGTTGAAACTAAAATGATACTTTTGATAGTACTAAAAAAAAAAATGACACCGCCAAACAATCCAAAGATGGTATCTTTATCCGCATAAAACCAATAATCGGCATTATTAATATTAATAAAATGTAACGTTATTTATTAAGTAACTGTTTTTTGTGATTTTCATTTACTTGGGAATCAAGATTTTTCAAATTACTGACGTTGTTTAGTTCAGAGACCACTCGCTTACTTTTAAAGTCTCTTCTTTCGGTTTATTAATTGAATTTTACTTAACTAAGAAATAACTAACAGGTGTTGGCGATGGCTGCCACGTCTTAAATAGACTGCACAGTACAACAAGAACATGCTATAACGTTGATATACTTACATTTATTACTAAGACAAAGCTTAGTCCAATGGATTGACGATGTCTGCATTAAGTAAAAACTCACAAAAGTCATTTGATATACTCGATTACCTATTTCCGTGCCATCTTTGCAATTTTTGAAGGTTGCCAGTTTATTTCAAAATGTTGGCCATTTTCTGTAGTTTTGATCGCAATATTAAAATTCCCAGTCATGGTCATTAAACCTTAGTTTCATGTATCAATTTTGCTCCAAACTCAGACACTGTACTTAAAAGCAGGAAATCTATAGAGTTTACTGTAAGATGAAAAATATAAATGAGTAAACATATAAATCATGCTTTGGTCTCAGAGATCGTGCAAGTTGAAAACGGATCACAAAGTGTCAGATTCATGATTCTATACCCTCTCAGACAGGGCCGCGTACAGAGGGACTGCGTGATGAACGGATGTAATGTCACAGCTGTTGTGCGCAGGTGAAACAATGTGGGTGTTTAGTGACAAGGAACCGCAGTAGGAGAAAGATGCTTGGGGACCATGACATTTCTGAATGTCATATAAGAACATTCAGTGTTGATGATAGTTCGTTCTTCATCTTTCTTTCGCTTGAAATGTGTCTATATCTGCAATTTTGTCTCTTGTATGAATGTCACTGTCTTGTTTATTTCACTCAGCGCGCCATAATAAAATTTACCTTTCACTGTTGTTTCTCTAGGCCAGAAGGTTTTCCTGTTGTATTTTGGGCAGTCTTGGAGTATGTGATCTGTTGCCTCCGGCGCCAGTCCATATGTGCTGATTCGTCAATAGGATGATTACTTCTAATCTGGACCCTCATTCTGTGAGTTGTCCTAAAACTACAAACCGAAACAGCTGCTGTTGTCATTTGATATCCATTTATCCATCATGTGCCATGCCGATAAGCGTCGGCGGTCATGTTTTGCCATTTCACTCAGTCGTGCATCAGCTCTGTGTTTCTGTCTCGACCATGCCACATGGCCAAGCGACCCAGGTATTTACTTCTCGGTCTTCCCCTTGGTCTCTTCCCTTCCATCTTGCCAGTTATCACCGCGTTCTCCAATTCATTTCTTCTCATAACATGTCCAAAAACAATTTTATATATGAAATATATAAAAACTGTATATCATTTACACTACATCGCAGTCAACCCTAGCATCTCTTGGCTGAGTGTGATTTCTTGGCAAGTTTACGTTCACTAGTTTACCACTGCTTTCTGAACGACTGGCACCCATACAATTGTATGCAAATCAGCGCAAGTCGGTCTCCTTGCAAATGTTTCGAATGCAGGATTGCGAATTGCGTCCGTAACCCCTTCACCACAGAGCAGGTGTCTCAGAAGCCGTTTTCTAAAATATGCTTTAGCACTTCGTGCCCGTATGATTAGTTAGGCAACAGACCGTGTTCACTGCATATCGAACCATTCATCTATAAAATGCCCGGATCTCCTCCTCAGCATATGGCTGCTGATGACACCTGTTCGGCGTTGGTCTACCATTCTTCTTTCAATCAATCAGGTGCTGTCTCCACAATGAAGGTTGGCTGCAATGGATCTTCAAAACTGTCTCTCGCCCTGACAATACATTCTGCCCGATTGCTGTTCGTCCATCTCTTGATGTTATCTTCCCACTTGTATCGTTGTCTACCTCTTGCTCGCTTGCCTTCAACCTTACCATTCAGTCTCGTTTTTATAAGTGTTATGCCTTTTAACGTGGCCGAAATATTTCACTTGCCTCTTTTTTATTTCATTCATGAAGTCTCTTTTCATTCGCAGTTTATATAGAACCACTGTATTTGATTGTTTTTGTCTACATGAAATACAATATATTCTTCCGTATATCCACATCTCCAGGGCTTCTTTTCAACTGTCTACTCTAATTGCTTGTTCATTGTCCAGGCTCCGCGCCATACAGTAGTGGTGGATATATATAACATTTCATAATTCTCATTTTTAATGCGTTGTTAATTTCTCTAGATGCTAATACTGAAGTTGAAAGTATTTTGGACTATTTCTATTCTCATTTTGATTTCTATTTCACTTCTGGTATAATCTATTATTACATGTCCAAGATAGGAGAAATGTGTTACTTGTTCTAGTATCTCCCAGTTTACTGTGATTTTCATTGATGATCTTCCCTTTCCACGGCTAATTAGCATAGTTTTAGTTTTTTTTTTTTATTTAATGTTAATATCTAAGCCACATTCTGCACTATGGGCTGTTTACTTGTTCCACTAGTTTTTGTAACTCTCCGCGTGTTTAAAAATTCTTTCTGTGCATAAGCTGGGGAGGCTTGGGGACAACACGCATCCCTGCCGTATTCCTCTTTTTATCTCTATGGACGACAAATAACTATTTCCGTATTCCTCTTTAACGCCGTGCACAAGACGCTCGTCTGGCTTCACACTCCTTGACTGATATTCTTGCAGGTCTAGTCAATGTTGTAGATTCAGTTATCACTTGAATTATTTAATTGCCCTGCCTATCTAAGGGAATTCAGTATATCAGCCCATTCAATCGTTCGTCTGCTTCCCACATCACTGTTGCCCGCAAACGTATTATTTTGATCATACACCTACGTGCCCTGGCACTAAAATGAAGTGGTTTTTGTCAATCCTTATGGCAATTGTAGTTATTGGGTTAGTTTTTATTTACAAATACAATAAAGAAAAAAAAAACGTGGGGATATGGATATTTTTCTGCATTACAGTAGTACTGAGAGGGAGGGGGAGGGCTAATTTAAGTGTGGTGGCTAGCACAGTTGGTTTTCGGCCATGAGTCATGAGTTCAAATCCCCATCGAGGAGGACATTTTCTTAAAATTGACTTTAGCTTTCAGGTCGTCCCGACATGAAATGGGTCCCAGGACATGTTATGCGAAGTAAAGACGGCCGGTATGGTATATACCACATCGCCCATCGACTGCTGATTTGTTTATAAATAGATGGGATCATGACCATATATCCCGTACACCCCCAACCAAGATGTGGGAAAGGGGTACTTTACCTTTACTTACTATAACATTACAATCAGGCAAATTCAAGTCCATGTAAGGGGTACTTTACCTTTACTTACTATAACATTACAATCAGGTAAATTCAAGTCCATTTAAGGGGTACTTTACCTTTACTTACTATAACATACCTTTACTTACTATAACATTACAATCAGGTAAATTCAAGTCCATTTAAGGGGTACTTTACCTTTACTTACTATAACATACCTTTACTTACTATAACATTACAATCAGGTAAATTCAAGTCCATTTAAGGGGTACTTTACCTTTACTTACTATAACATACCTTTACTTACTATAACATTACAATCAGGTAAATTCAAGTCCATTTAAGGGGTACTTTACCTTTACTTACTATAACATTACAATCAAGTAAACTCAAGTCCATTTAAGGGGTACTTTACCTTTACTTACTATAACATTACAATCAGGTAAATTCAAGTCCATTTACGCGTCATAAGCCATATATGAGGATACAGTCTTCTTCTCTTCTTCTTCTTTTCATCTCCCAGTGGCAAAGAGGTCCTCAACTATTTCATGCCAAGCCCTTCGTGCACTTGATTGTGACTGGTTGGATATTGCAGCTAAAGTTTTCGACGGGAGGAGGTAGCGCGTCGTACATTAACCCACCTTAGTCGACTCTCACGACATGAATGGTAAATTATAATGTCATATTTTATTTTTGCTTCCCCAATGGGCCCCTGTAACTGTTAATATTTTCCACGATTGGGCGAAATCTGTAAGGATAATGAGGTAAGTATATCGTCGGTCGTGATTACTTTCCTTTACGCAAATGTATGTTAATTTGATTTACACAGGTTTACAACAGCTTTATTTCCCCATAAATTGATACTAAATTAAGCAAGCTAGATCGATCCCCTTTAGTGGTAGATGAAGAATCTAAACCAGGCACTATTGGGGATGTAATACATTATCACTGCGATGGTGTAAGAATGCACTATATGCACGCTACCGCTATCTTATACATAGCAACATCAAAGGTCAGCTTACATACATTTTAGAAGTTTGACAATTTTGACAGGTGACTTGCTTTTTCCGCTTCTGCTAAGCTGTTTCTGAACCTTACCTCATTACCGATTTAACGTTAGAGTTAAATATTCAAACCTTGGTAGAAGGTTTAAATACTTTTGACTATCACACAATTCTTAATGCCATGAAAACTCATCTTGCCTTTTGCATTTTTATTTCGCCCACCTTTGTATAGTGCATTGCTGCCTAATCTGGGTATATTACTTGTTTATAATGTCCATTAAGATAATGGATTTCACCAATTCAAGAGAGGCATCACTTAGGAAGGTCACATTATTATTTGATCTATTTATTCTTATCCGTGTCTGTCTCATGTATACTTTAGTGTCTTTAGACCTAATTCTTGTCACCCATAGTCAAGATTGTTTAGTTTATCTTGGTCCGTTTCGTAAGAAAATCCAGATTAGCAAACTGTTGTGTCCATTGAAATATTTTTCCGGTAATACGAGGGTAAGTTAATAAGTAAGTCACAAATGGCTGTAGAAAAATAACTAAATATGATAACAACTTGAAACCAGTTTATGTTTATTCATACATTGTCCCTTTATTTCTCAACATAATTTCTACCAACATTGATGCACTTATCCCATCATTTTATCAGTCCTCCCAAACCGGCTGCATAGAACTGCGTGCTCTGTTTTATAAACCACGTTTTCCCTTCTCATTCAACTTCGGCGTCATTCGTGAAATGTCTCCCGCCAAGGCGGTTTGTCAGTGTTTATGCTGACATGTTTGCCCCGTAAAGCGGTGTATAGCTGGGTAGAAAAAGTTACGAGGGCGAGTCAATAAGTAAGTCACACAGTTCTGTGGGATGGCCGGTAAATTAAAACAAAGCACGCAGTTCTATGCAGCCGGTTTGGGAGGACTGATAAAACGATGGGATAAGTGCATCAATATTGGTGGAAATTATGTTGAGAAATAAAGGGACAATGTATGGACAAAAATAAACTTGTTTCAAGTTGTTATCACGTGTAGTTATTTTTCTACAGCCATTTGTGACTTACTTATTAACTTACCCTCGTATTTGAATGGAACCCATCACATAAACAAGGATGACATAAAACAACAGGGCAAACTGGCAATACCATACGTGTTCATTCTGAGCTTTAATACAGGCGCATTAACGTATTCATTAATTTTGCGTTTTTTACACGTGTATAACCAATTAAGTAACACATATGTTTAATAAGTTATATTGTTATCTCTATATACTGGCAGTGGTTTTAATTGTACATAATCTGCCTGTAAATAGCAATGGCACAACGAAATTGCGGACACTGAAATAACCACTCTTATGTGAAAGAAGAGAAGACAAGGGGATGATAGTAAACAAACACCTGAGGCCCTCACCGAGGCAAGGATGAAAGATGAAGACAGAAGTGAGAAGTACACGTATTAACAAAGTTATGAAAAGCGAATACTCCATACAGAATGAAAGTTTGACTAATACATAACGATAACAACATAAGTCCATGAAAACTCAGCAAATGTGCAATTCATATTTAAAGAAAATTCTGATTCTAACAAGCATTGAATTAAATCTGAATTATTTATTATAATTAATTATATTTAATAATTTATTATATTATTTATTAATATTAGAAGTTCAAGTCAAGTAGTTGTAGTATAGTATATCAATATAAATAAAATAATAATATAAATAATAATAATTAATATAATATAATAATAATAAAAAATAATTAAATATAATGTATCAATCAATGATAAAGGCAGGAAATCAGACCCTTTCCAAATAACATCAGGCTTGAAACAGGGTGATGCACTATCACCGCTACTCTCCAATCTGGCTCTAGAGAAAGTTGTAAGGAAGGTAAAGGAGGAATGTGATATTGGAGGAACATCCAAGCTGCTTGATTATGCAGATATAGATATTATAGGGCAAAGTGAACAAAAGACATTGGAAATATTGACTCACTTAAAGGAAAAAGCCCAACAGATGGGGCTGGTTATCAACCAAGATAAGACAGAATATATGGTAATTTCAAGAGACGGAATGGCTAAAAACTCTGGCCACATACAAATAGATAATATGACCATTAAAAGAACGGAAACATACAAATACCTGGGTACAATCTTCAACTGCTCCAACATCATAAGGGAAGAAATACAAACTAGAATCAACTCTGGAAATAAGATATACTATGCACTACAACATCTACTAAAATCAAATGTGCTATCTCGTAACACCAAAATCACAATATACAATACACTGATCAGACCAGTTGTGCTGTATGGTTCTGAAACCTGGAGTACAACGAAAGGAGACGAAGCCTTGTTACAAACCTTTGAGATCAAAATTTTAAGACACATCTTTGGACCCATTAGGGAAAAACAAAGTGGAGAGTGGAAAAGAAGAAGTAACAAAGACATTTATGATCTGGTTAAGTCCCCGCTAATCACTGGTATCATGAAGGCTAATAGACTACAATGGCTGGGGCATATAGAAAGAATAGAAGATAATAGGGAAACAAAACTCACTTACACTCAGGAAATAAATGACCGTAGACCCCGAGGTAGACCAAGAAGACGGTGGAGAGATAATACATATACAGACTTACAAGCACTTGGAATCAATGACTGGCAAGAGAGGGTCCACCAGAGAGACGAATGGAGACGGATTGTATCTGCAGCAAAGAACCTCAATGGCTCGGAACGCTGAAGAAGAAGAAGTATCAATCAATGGCAGTGCCATTCCCCACTGGCATGCATTATATTATATTCAGTTGTAGTTAGTATTCAAAACAATGTTTTCCCGTGATGAATTTGAATAACGAAGACACAAACAATAGATTGCACAATTTATTGCCTGGCATATTTTGCTGCATCTCGTCAGGTACATACTGCAGAAATCACACAACTTACGTGAATTAATTAGATAAATCCTTCAAACTGAAATATACACATGTTCGCATAGTAATGTCGATTGTCTACCACGGTATTGCTAACAGTAACACTACAGTAGCTAACACTAACAGTAGTTAGTATTCTTTTTTTTTAGGGAGACTACTATACGTAGTTGAAGTATGAATAAAGGGATACTTTATACATAGTTGAAGTATGAATAAAACTGAGCTTTATTCATACTTAGTGACATTACGTTAGTCCTTTCTGGTTGTTTAAATATCAAGAATAATTTTTTGTGTCCCCAGGCGAGTTCAAGAATTGTTAACTTGCGTTTCTGTACACTTACTGTTTACAGGCATCCATCTTTGTTTACGTTAGCGACCTACTATTTATGTCCTGATAATTCTGGTCCAAGCTGACATTAATATGCGTCACCTCAGAGAGACATGATTAGGCAATACAAACACCAGGCTTTCGACTGACTGGCCTCATGAATTAACAAATAAACAAGGAAATGCTACGCATATAAAGTGCAGGAAAACCTGGTATATGTGAAGCAGGTTGAAAAGAGAGAGGAGAGAGATAGATAACGAAGATAGTGTGAGAGACAGAGATATGAGAAAGATGTGTTGAAAGACATTAAAAAGTGATAAAGACAAGAAAGAGAGGGGGAGGGAGATAGAGAAGGAGAGAGAGAGATCTCGTGTTCGGGTGGCTAAGCGCCTTTCCCAAGACCTCAAAAATAGAGGACAGATAAGAACAAAGATAAGTGTGCAGGTTCTTGTGCAGCAAGTAAAGACACAGGTAACCAACACCTAATACACAAAAACCCTAGGAAAGACTGTTTGTTGCCTAAAGCGAGATCATCAGACTAGCATTGGTTGATACCAACTTATTTGTTCTTCATTTACCAGGTATCTGATATGTGGTTACTTCAGTGCACGCTCCAAAGAGTGGGACAGGTCGGGAGAGAACATACAGGGCACTGCTATTGCTGAGGCCTTGCTTGATCACTCCCAGATCCATAGAGCACACTTTATTAACAAGCTTCGAGTTTCTCAGTTCTATATTTTAGTTCCTAATATTTTTTTGTTAAAAAGTCGCTTTCACCCAATTAATTGCTGAACAATTAAAAAAAAAATTATCCAGTATGGAATCGAACCTCGAGCTCCTGCGTAAAAGGCGGAGACACTTACCACAATGCTACTAAGAACACAATTTTGAATCAACGAAAATGTATAATATAGCTACATGCATGTCCCGATGACGTCATGTATGTTAAGTCACGTGACTTGGCAAATCACGTGACCAGCCGGGACAGTTCAACTATGAATAAAGGGAGTCTTTATACATAGTTGAAGTATGAATAAAGGGAGAATTTATTCATAGTTGGAGTATGAATAGTCACTTTGATTTTTTTTAATGGGGGAAAAATCCTCTTGATGGAGGTTAGTTAGTCAACAGATCATCCTTATTGCACATCGAACAATTCAATCCATAAGTGCTCGGATCCCCTCCTCATTCTTTTTAAACAAAGAAAACAATAACAGACGACTGTCTGGCATATTTCACTGATATGGTCAGACACATGCTACAGAAATAAATAAGGTGAAGTGAAGAAATGCATTTTTTTGCTGACATTTATAGACACTCAACCAATTGCTGGCAGAGAAACATCTTCTCCTCAAGACACATTTGAATGACCCGAAATCAACATTAAAAAAAGATGCCTTCAAGAACATTCAGAGAGTAGTGCAGCAGAAACTTCGGCACATGCAGGACTCCAGGCTGAGCAGCAAAGCTGATGAAATTCAAGGTTTGGCTGTCAGACATGATATGAACAACTTCTACGACTCACTGAAAGCGGTCTATGGTCCTACATCACCAGGCATAGTTCCCCTCCTCAGTGCAGATGGGGGAACATTGGTCACCGATAAGAAAGAAATCCTTCAATGCTGGGCAGAGCATTTCAGCAACATCTTAAATGCAACTTCCTCCTTCAATGATGAACCAACAACTGCCTTCCTCAAGTTCCCACTAATGATACACTTGATGATCTGCCAACCATAGTGGAAGTAAACAAAGCCATCCAGCAACTCTCCAGCGGCAAGGCACCTGGTCCTGACTCCATCCCAGCAGAGATATACAAGGCAGGTGGGCCGGTCCTAACAGAGCAGCTTCACCAAGTCTTTACAAACATATGGGTGAACGAGACCATGCCACAAGATTTCAAGGACGCATCAATAGTCCACCTTTACAAACGTAAAGGAAACCGCCAATCCTGTGACAACCACCGAGGCATCTCCTTGCTTTCAATTGCAGGGAAGATACTCGCCAGATTTTTATCAATCGCCTCACAGCTCATCTTGATCAAGATCTTCTTCCTGAGAGTCAATGTTTCTTCAGAAAAGAATGAGGAACTGTTGACATGATTTTCGCTGCAAGGCAGCTGCAAGAGAAATGTCAGGAACAGAACTGCGAAATGTTCTCCACTTTCATTGACCGTACCAAGATTTTTGATACAGTCAGCAGAGAAGGACTGTGGAAGATTATGGCAAAATATGGCTGTCCACGAAAGTTTGTCCAAATAGTGCAGCTATTTGATGATGGTATGCAGGCAACTGAGCCCTTTCCTGTCACCAATGGGGTGAAGCAAGGATGTGTCCTGGCATCAACACTGTTCAGCCTCATGTTTTCAGCTATGTTGACGAATGCCTTCGAGAACAACAGCATTAGAATAGACATCAACTACCACATGGATGGAAAGTTATTCAATCTCAGAAGGCTGAAAGCTAAAACAAAAATTAACAGCGACACCGTCAGAGAGCTCCTGTTTGCTGATGATTGCGCTCTATATGCCAACTCAGAGGCAGACATGCAACACAATGTTTCAGCTTTCTCACATGCCTGTGCCAACTTTGGGCTCAATGTCAACTTGGAGAAGACTGTAGTATGTACCAGCCAGCTCCAGGGAATAATCACACTGTGCTGAATATCAAAGTGAATGGTCATAGACTAAGTGTTGTGGACAAATTCACCTATCTTGGCAGTACTGTGTCACAAGCTGCCACAATTGATGACAAAGTGAATGCAAGAATCTCCAAGGTCAGCGCGGCCTTTGGCAGACTGTACAAGAATGTAAAGGACAGAAATGGAATAAGCCTGCAAACAAAGCTGAAAGTCTACAAAGCAGTTGTATTATCAACACTGCTATATGCTTGTGAAACCTGGACTGTTTATCAGTGACACGCTAGGAAATTAAACTACTTCCACTCAGTCTGCCTTAGGAAGCTAATGTTTTGCATATCCTTTACAGGACATCGCTGTCAACATCAGCATCTTTCAGCTGATTGTTGATTTCTTGGCAAGATTACGCTCAGTAGTTTGCCATTGCTTTCTGAGCGGCCGGCTCCATACTCATAAATCACTGGGACTGCTTCCAATTCTCGTGCGCTCAGATCAACCATGAGAGTATTTGGGGTTACGGAGAAAGCTGCTAACCCCTCGGCCAGGGAGACTGGCCTTAGGAAGCTACTGAAGATTAAATGGCAAGACAAGATCCCAGACACCTAAGTTCTAGAAAGAGCGTCTATGCCCAGTGTCCACACTATACTAATGAAGAATTAGATTCACTGGGCTGGTCACTTATCTCACATGATAGATCACAGACTCCCTAAACAAATTTTTTACGGCGAGTTACGTTGTGGTAAACGCTCCCAAGGGGGCCAGAGGAAACGCTTTAAAGACACTGAAAATCTCACTGAATGCTTTTGGAATTCATCATGACACCTGGGTGACTGCAGCCAGAGACCAAACTTCGTGACGTGCATCATTACGCAAGGGTGCAGTCACGTGTGAGGCAACCAGGACTGCAAGAGCTGTGAAGAAAAGGCAGGAAAGAAAATCCACTGCAGGAAATCCTCCTCCAGAAATGTCAAGATTTCTTTGTCCACATTGTCAAAGAACATTTCGAGCCAAAATAGGCCTTATCAGCCATCTTAGAACTCACGGCTCCATACTTTCAACCCCACTGGATGAAATGAATTGTCATCATCATTCTTGATGAAGAAACAACATAACATAACATATAGACACTAACACTAAAATTTTCCTTCATCACCTGTGTTAACAAAGTAGTTGCAATCTATCATGTCTTTCTATTTGCACAAGAATGGAAATCAATAGCAGTAAGTTGCTAGACAGATAAATTTACAATAGAAAATATTGCTTTGATTAACTTCTTTGTGAATTAGTTGTCCTCAAAACTTCAGTTATTAGTCTCATCTAATCTCACCTCATCTTGTTCCTCTTGTACCTTGCGGTATCGAGGTGAAGTATAAACAGAGGGAGAGCACCTGTTTATGGGCTTCATGTATCAAGATTCCCATGGACTTTGCTATTCCCTCTTTCTATCATTTACATGGTCAGCCTCGTCTTCTGCTTTCATTTGGTCTGTACATCATTGCTTGTTATGGTCAGTTATTGAGTGATGGTGAAAAAACCAGTGGTTGCCAAATTGTAAAAGTATGTTTTCACATGCCTGGTTTTGTTGTATGCCTTCTGTCAATGACATGTAAACACACGTAATGGTGTGCCACTTAGGCACTGACATATAAATACTACCATAGTAACTGAGGGGAGGCATGTAAGTATAATTGATATGCCCCAATTGGGTGTAAAGGATGAAAGAAGAAGAAAAGATGATCTCATACTGGAGATAGAATTAAAATAGTGAGAAAAAACTAGAACAGTGTTAATCAGATTACTCTTGGGGAAATATTACATCAAGTGTAGAAGCACATCTTGGCAGTAACATAGATAAAGTTGGACAAATGATATGGGTTAAAAATAAAGAATAAAAATGGCAAGGTGAATTTCATAACACTAAGAAAGGCAAGGATGTCAACAGAAATTAAAAATGGTGGCAGACTTAGAATATTACATTCTGACATCAAATTACTGTGTGATTCAGACATATGAACAATAATTTAAAAAAAATTACTAATAAATTAGAGACATTCATTACCATTGGCTTACGTAGCATATATTGAGTATAATATGCCAGAAAAACCAGTTTGAGCTTATAGAAATAATTAGACACATGGGACGCAGAGGTGTTTCCAAGGCACCAGGGCCGGGTTATATACTGGCCAAGACCTATTGACGCGTCCTCGTCGAGCGTCCTGGGCAACAGGTCCCTTCGGGGTCCTGGCTAAAGTCAGTAGGATCGCCGATTCCTCCGAAGTCGGAGAGTGTCTGCCTGTACGGCGAGGAACCACCAGTCTGCACACCAATAAGCCAGACATGGGACAACGGATACTCACGCAAAACTCAGGTCCTGTATGACATCACACTGATGTTGGACACCAGGATGTCTTCATCCGACATACAGGACTTCACGTTGGAGCTCAAGCCAACGAACACAAGCAAGCAAGCAAGCATTAGACACATCTAGTGAATCAATAGGTGAAAAAATGTATGCTGATGCTGCATATGACTCATTATCATCATGTGTCCTACCAACTTGCGCCCGTGTTTATATCTGTCTACAGATCTCAGTCCCTCTGTGTTCTGGAACAATTCTGCTGATGTTATACCTCTATGCCACCAGCGCAGTCCATCCAACATCATTTCTCTAGGTCTGTGTCTTCTCCCACTGACCTTTCCAGCCATCAGGATGTTTTACAATGTGTTTCGTCTCATTATATGACCAGAGAACACTGTTTGTCTGTTTCTTATAGTTCTATACAGTGTTCTACTTTCATTAGCCTCTTCCAAGCTTTGTTGCTAGTTACTCTGGCAATCCAAGATATTCACAACAATCTTCTCAGGAACCACGTCTTTAATGCTTCTAAGCCCTTCCTAATTAGTTCATTCACATTCCATGATTCACTGCCATACAACAAAACAGAATCTGTATAACATTTCAATACCCTCTTTAAAACATTAAATGATAGGAATGTATTGCATAAGATACTTTTCGTTTACAGAAATTTAGCTTTTTGTTTTACCTGTTCTATTCTTAATCTCTGTCATGCATCTTCCATCTTATGTTATAAATGCTCTTATGTATTTAAATTTATCAGCTTGATTAAGCATTTTCCATTCTATTGTTATATCACATTTTGGTGTCTTTTTCTTTGATATAACTATTATTTCTATTTTCTTGATTTTAAAGGAAAGTTCTTTTTTTTTAAACCTCTCTATTACTTGAATGTCCTAAAGTTGTAGATCTTTTGTGTTTTCAGCTATCTGCATATCGTAGATTGTTAGCATTTTAACGTCCAAATAATATTCCTTGCATCACTATGAACTCTCTCATTCTTACTTTGCTATAGAGAGAGAAGGAATATGATTCATATTAACAAAATCACGATTTTGTTATAATTTGATTTCTGTTCATATGTTTTTAAAAAAAAAATACAGGCTGTCAACTGCAGCTTTCATTAACTTGCTATAGGCTACAGTGATGAAAAAGTAGTGTAATATTGTTTTTATCTTTTATAGGTTACAGTGATGGAAAAGTGTAACATTGTTATTATTTGCTATACGTAACAGTGTCGGAAAAATGTAACATTTATTACTTGCTATTGGTAATAATGATGGAAAAGTTGTGTAACATTGTTATTATTTGCTCTAGACTACAGTGATATAAAAGTGTAACATTGTTATTTGCTGTCAGTTACAGTGATGGAAAAAATTTTGTAACATTCTTATTATTTGCTATAAGTTACAGTGATGGAAAAGTGTAACATTGTTATTATTTGCTATAGGTTACTGTGATGGAAAAGTACAACACTGTTATTATTTGCTATAGGTTACAATGATGGTAAAGTGTAACATTGTTATTATTTGCTGTCAGTTAACACTGATGGAAAAGTTTTGTATCATTGTTATTATTTGCTGCAGGTTACAGTGATGGACAAGTGGTGTAACATTGTTATTGGAGTTGCAGTGCTGTACATTGTGGCTAACTGGGTCACTTGTCAGCAGTTGTCTGTGCAGAGTGTAATTATAGGCAGTAAGTTCTCCAATAATATAATTTGTTTAGACATTTTATTTTGTTTTAATTTAAAATATTGCCTATTTATTCCATAATATTGTAATATGGTAGAGAGGTTACTTGTATATACCATATAATTTATACATCTTAGCTTATTCTATGCCAAACATTTGAATAATTGCTTCAAACAAATACATTGTGATGTACTTGTTTTATTTAATACCAAGAACTCATTATGTTTGTAAGAGTTACTCCATATGTTTCTGAACAGTGCTTAAAGTGTTGATCATGTAGTTGTTGTTTGTTCATTATAGCCAAAGAGCACAACACTGCCATCTGTGACAGAGTAAATCAATGAAAATGACAAGTAGAATGGGTAAGCTTTATAAGAATACAATCATGAGGAACAAAATAGATGTTGCAGCTAGAACTTTTGTCAGTACATAAACAATAAACAAACACTGATAAACTACATAAAACAAATTCAGCTTCAGTTCTGTTTATAGTTTGCGTGCTGATGAGGGCTCTAACCATAACGTAAATTTTGTCACTAGTGATTGTGTTCTTGTAAAGCTTACCAGTTCTACTGCTCGTTTTCGTTGATTTTCCCATTGTGTATTTTACAGCATTATTGCATTTCCACCAGTTTCATGTCTCATTTGTCACAAAGTGGGTTCATTTGCGACTGATTATAATTGTATGGCGCGGAAGCCTGGACATTGAACAAGCAACTAAAAAGTCGAATAGAGGCCATGGAGATGTGGATATACAGAAGAATATGTCATATTTCATGGAAACAAAAACAATCAAATACAGGGGTTCTAGAAAAATTGGGAATGAAAAGGGGGTTGATGAAAGAAATGAAAAAGAAGGAAGTGAAATATTTTGGTTACGTTACAAGACATAAAACTCTTATAAAAACCTTACTGGAGGGCAAGGTTGAAGGCAAGCGAGCAAGAGGTAGACAATGATACAAGCGGAAAGATAACATCAAGAGATGGAGAAACATCAGTTTGATAGAATGTACAGTTGGAGCGAGAGACAGATAGTGTCGGAGATCCATTGCAGCCAACCTTCATTGTGGAGACAGCACCTGATTGATTGATTGAGTTCTAACACAATTGTCTGCAATTAATCTCAGGTGCCTGGTCTGGTCTGAAATAGACATAATCATTAGACCTATTTGAGCCCTAAAAGATCTATTACAATGAGGGCAGAGAAGCCAGATTGTTGATCAGAGAGGAACTGTTGATTTTTACACAGCACATCTCTGGGTAGCTACCTAAATTTGTCACTGCTCAAAGGTTACCATGCCACAAGAGATCTAAATATGCAAGGCATAGGTGTTCTTAAAATCTTCAAAGTCAATTCTGCAGTTCTTCACTGCGGATTTCAGAGCACCATTTTTCCTTTTCAGTCCATCGTGAGCAAGCTTACCTAAATCAATTTCATCATATAAGATTTCCTTTGGTAGCAATTAATTCGGCATGTGGGTAACATGACTGGTCCGGCTCAACTGTGATTTACACAGCATAATGGACGCTTGCCAGGCCAGCCAAGAAAAGAATGTCCTCCTGCATCTGTCATTCTATCTGGCCATTTTATGTAAACAGCATCCCTGGGTAACCCAGATAGGATTGTTGTTTTTAAATTTTTTATATTTTGCATGTTGGCTGTATACTGCCACTGTTTCTCAGGCATATAGAAATGCAAATCATACAACTGCTGTATGACAGTAGACGGTACTACCTGCTTTCTGTCAGCGCCGAATGTTGGGCGGCGCTTACCAAACCCGACAGCCCACATTGTGCCAACGGCTTCGGGCGGAAGAGCGCAATTGGGAGGGTACTAGCCTTATCCTGGTGCGAGGAAATGCAACCCAAAGACAAAATAAGTCATGGCAGGGCAGACCAGGCCCTAAGCCTTGGTTGGCAGCTGGTCTAGGATCGAAGCTCCGACAGGCGGACAGTTAGAGCATTGCTTTGCTGATCCGGCAGCTTCTGCAGCTTGTCTTGTTCCAGATTATAGGTGTCAACTTTCCTCTGGAGTGAACTAGGCAGGCCGAGAGAGGGATCATGCTGCATGGGCAATACATGGTTTCTTTATTTTAGCCCAGGCTTTGTGCTATGGAGAGGCAGTAACTCCATCCCTGGTCTTAACCGGTCTCGGAATCAAAGCGAGAGGCAACTGTTACGGGTTATAAGTCCTTGTCAGTTGGCGTAGACATGGGGCGCCACGCGTTGCCTCTGACGGTGGGAGACACCTACAGGTGTCACTGATCAGCTACCGCCCGCCTCAAGCTGGGCAGCCCCCAGCCAATTGGGTGCTGATCCGCCACAGCCTGCCTGCTTCAATGGGTGCTTGGGGCTAGGACAAAATCTGAATCGCAGGCTGTAAAACCAATGCACCAGGTACTAATAAAAAGAATAGAAACCTCAAGCTACGGCTTGCAACCTGGAACGTGAGAACCATGTGTCCAGGATTTTCCACTGACTTGACAAATATTGACGATGTGAGAAAAACGGCTGTGATTGATGCTGAACTCGATCGTCTTAACATTGATATTGCTGGCCTGCAGGAGACTCGCCTCGCTGAGGAAGGGTCACTCAGGGAAAACAATTACACCTTTTTTTGGAAGGGAAGAGGGCAGGCAGAAAAAAGGCAACATGGTGTGGGCTTTGCAGTGAAGAATTCGCTACTGGGAATGATTGATATCCCAGCTGGAGGTAATGAAAGATTATTATCACTGCGCTTGGCAACCTCCTGTGGATTTGCCACCATTCTCACTGCATATGCACCGACACTCGCTTCCTCTGATGATGTGAAGGATATGTTCTATGAGCAGCTAGACTCTGCGATCAAGGCAGTTCCAAAATCCGACTACATTTATATGCTCGGTGATTTCAATGCTCGTGTGGGTAAGGACTCGAGTTCATGGCCAGTGTGCCTTGGAAAATACAACATCGGTCGCATGAATGATAATGGGCAAAGGCTGCTGGAGCATTGTACTAGAAATGACCTATGTATTACAAATTCCTTTTTTAAAACAAAAGAGATGCATAAGGTCACATGGAAACATCCAAGATCCGGCCATTGGCATCAGCTGGACTTCATTATCACACGGAGACAACATCTGAACCATACATCATTAACTTGAAGTTACCACAGTGCTGACTGTGATACAGATCATTCTTTGGTTGTTGCAAGGGTTAGACTGAGACCAAAGAGAATCTACACAGCTAAACACAAGTCTAGCCTCAGGATTAATATTACTAACATTCACGATCCTGGAAAGTGCTTTGAATTTCAACAGCAACTTGAAGACGCTTTCAATGATACATCAGAAAATTGTATAGTAAATGATAAATGGAGTAAACTTAAGGAAACTATTTATAAAACAGCGGTAGGGGTTTACGGCACTGTGGATCATAAGAGGCAGGACTGGTTTGTGGCAAACAGCCAGATACTGCAGCCCTTGATTGATAAAAAGAAGATAGCTCTCTTAAGAAAGATGGAAAGACCAATGCGTAACACTCTGAGTGAGCTGAAGCAAGCAAGGAAGGATGTACAAAAGGCTGCCAGGCAGTGTGCGAATGACTATTGGATCAAGTTATGTGAGTCCATTCAAATCGCAAGTGATAAGGGAAACATCAGAAGCATGTATGAAGGGATAAAGAAAGCCTGTGGTCCAATGATCAAAAGAAGTGCACCGCTGAAAACCTTGACTGGAGAAATCATCACTGATAAGAAACAGCAGATGGATAGATGGGTCGAGCACTATTTAGAGCTTTACTCAAGTGAGACCAAGCTAGCGGATGATGCCCTCAACGCCATAGAGGCCCTGCCAACTCTTGACCACCTGGACACACTTCCTGACTATAACAGAAGTTAAGTGTGCTATAAATGAGCATTGCATCTGGCAAGGCTCCAGGTAAGGATGGGATTCCAATAGAGGTGATCAGGAGTGGGCAAGACACACTCGCTCTACAGATCCACCAGCTAATAGAGCTATGCTGGCGAGAAGGACAAGTCCCACAGGATTTCAAAGATTCAAACATCATAACGCTGTACAAGAACAAGAGAGATCGGAGCGACTGTAACAACTATAGGGGTATCTCACTTCTGTGTATTGTTGGGAAAGTATTTGCCAGAATTGTCCTGCACAGACTTCAAGTCCTGGGAGATCAAGCCTACCCCGAATCACAGTGTGGCTTCCGTCAGAACCGGTCTACCATTGATATGATATTCTCATTGCGACAGATGCAAGAAAAATGCCGGGAACAAAATCAGCCACTGTTTATTGCCTTCATCGACCTCACAAAGGCATTCGATTTGGTCAGTCGTGAGGGTCTGTTCAAAGCACTAAAGAAGATTGGCTGCCCACCAACTCTTCTGTCCATTGTGGAATCGTTCCACACAGGCATGAAGGGTATAATCAAGTTTGATGGCTCAACTTCAGAAGAGTTTGAAATCAAGAGTGGAGTTAAGCAAGGCTGTGTGCTAGCACCCACCCTCTTTGGGATATACTTTTCACTTCTACTGAAATATGCCTTTCATGATCAGGATGATGGTATATACATTCATTCACGCTCAGATTGTGGCCTCCCCCGGGAAGGTTAACCCGGTCAACAAATGCCCGCAGAAGTCGGATGTGTCGGCCTAACGGCGCAAGAACGCAGCTCTGCTGTAAACAGGCACAACGCAGTCACATCCGGAAAAAAAATCCGGATGAACGAAGAAGAAGAAGAAGAAGATGGTGGCCTCTATAAGGCTCAGAGATTGAAGGCCAAGACCAAAATCAGCAGGGTACTAATCAGAGAGTTGCTTTTTGCGGATGATGCTGCGATTACGACCCACTCTGAGGAAGAATTACAACATCTACTATCTGCATTCTCCAATGCTTGTTCTGAATTTGGTTTAACAATTAACAAAAAGAAGACACAGATTATGTCACAAGGTGCACATGGTGTACCATCAATCTTTATTGACGACGCCGAACTGGAGATAGTAGACCATTTTACATATCTAGGATCAGAGGTAAATAGCAAATTATCCCTCGATCAGGAAATCAACATCAGGATTGGCAAGGCAGCAACAACAATGAACATGTTAGCAAAAAGAGTCTGGGAGAACAGGAAGCTTACTGCCAAAACAAAAGTCCTCGTCTACCAAGCCTGTGTCCTTAGTACTCTTCTTTATGGCAGTGAAACCTGGACAACTTACTCACGCCAAGAGAAACGTTTAAACAGCTTTCATATGCGGTGTCTGCGAAGAATACTTGGTATTAAGTGGCAAGACAAAATCACGAATACTGAAGTATTGGAAAGATCAGGTTGTGTGACGGTGTATTCCATGCTCAGTCTTCGTAGACTTAGATGGACAGGACACGTTAGGAGGATGGATGATGGTAGAATACCAAAGGACATCTTTTTTGGTGAATTACAGACGGGTAGGAGATCTCAGGGTCGGCCTCTACTACGATACAAAGATGTGTGTAAGCGGGACATGATTGATACAGGCATTGATAATGCACATTGGGAGCACGTCGCCGCTGAACGTGTTGCATGGAGGGCAACTATCAGAAACGGAAAACAAAGGAGAAAATGATTGCAGATAAAGCACACACAGAGCGTGAGAGACGTAAGATGGTGCAAAATGGTGGAAATGACCATGTTTTCACATGCACCTACTGTGGGCAAACATTTGCAGCAAGAATTGGCCTTACCAGCCACACTCGCCACCGCCATGGATCGTAGTTATTAAGCCTTTTTGAAGCACAATGTACCAAACTATCGTCTGTCAAGACGGAAAGGTGCCAATGGAGACAACTGCTGTATAAATCTAGAGTAGCTTTTTATTATATTGTGAGCATATAATGGGATCTATAGAAAATAAGGCCAAGGATTACAGTCCTGAAGGTTTTGATGATGTTGAGGGATTAAAGATTAATGTATGGTGCTTTGCTTGATGTAGAATGTGTTCACAATACCAAAACAGTAGAATTAGTCCATTCAGTTTTCATCTGGCTTCTCTGCCCTTTTTGGGGGCTGCGTGGTCTCGAGGTATGGTGTCCGCCTCGAGTGCTGGAGATCCCAGGTTCAAGCCCCGGTGGTGACCGGGAGCTTTTTCTCGTGGACTTCTAGTAATAAAATTTACCCTGGTCTCTGGGTAGTGAGATCGGACGCCCATGTGTATTGTTGCGCATGTAAAAAATCCCTTGGCAGTTGGAAATCGAAAAAGAGTAGCCTGACAGCACTGCCCGGGCAAAATTTCGAGTTAAAAATCTACCCAAAGTATTTAAGGATCCTCGCCGGTGCTATGGAGTTCATGCACTGAGCCGAGTTTCTCCAGACTCAGGTTTGAGTTAGGAGGAGAACGGAGCACTTATGGGTTGCACCCGTGTGCCGTGATGTTGATCCATCGACTAAACTAGACTAAACTAACATTCAGTTTTACATATTTATTTTACATTGATTTCACTTTATATAATTCACTTCCCTGAAATATTTTATAGGTGTTCTTATAGTAGAGAGTGGAATTTTATGGTATTACACAAGGAGGAAAAGAATTAGCATAACAACACAGTCTTCGTACAGGTAGGTGAACTGCACTAAATCATAATACAATCATTAATTCTTAGTGTTAGGCTTTCTGAAAATATCAATTATACCTTTGTTAGGCATATTTGATGGACACAAAAACATGGCTCTGTACATTTTTTAGGCATGTTTGATGGAAACAAAAACATGGTTTTGTTGGTTCAAATAAATATGCATTACATGAAAAATATAACAGCAGAGCTGTCTCTGAGGTAGATTTGATGTTTATGATATGCACATACATAAATGTTAACTAATTTTAACTTTAGAGATCAGCGTGACTGAGAGGTTTAACACATTTAAACTTTCTCTTCTGGTGGCTTCATTCCACATGTAGTGAGTTGGACTTCATTGTTGACGTCTTGTTCAGAAAGCAATGGCAAACTACTAAAAGTAAAATTGCCTAGTAAATCACACACAGTCAATAGGGGCTGGATGTGATTGTGATGTCCTGCAAACAACATGTATAGTACATGTTTACTTCATTATGACCAAATAGGAAAAAATTTTTCCTACAGTTATATATGAGGGCAAGTCTATAATTAAGTCACACAGTTCTGTGGGATGGCAGGTAAATGTAGTTGGTGTTTTCTACAGGTGTCATTAGGTGACAGCAATATAGAACTTTATATTCCCATGCATCAGGTGACGCTAGGTGTCTCATGCGTATGCGCAGTGCATAAACAAAATGGTGACTGTACTTACGGAATGTACAACCAAAGAGCAACGTGCTGTTGTGCGTTTTTTGTGGGTAAAAGGACTGTCTGCAAAGGACATTCATAAGGAAATGCTTCCTGTTTATGGTTCCTGTTTATGCTGCCAAATATTTGTCCTGTAAAGCGGTGCATAGCTGGGTAGAAAAATTTTCTCAAGGACACTAAAATTGTTGATGAAATCCGATCTGGTCATCCTGTTGAGATTGCAACAGAAGCATCCGTGCAACGGGTGGAGGAGATGATTAGAGGTGACAGGTGAGTAACGATAGACTCTGTAGCATCTGCAATAGGGTGCTCACATGGTTCAGCATACAGCATAATGCATGATCAATTGACATTTCACGAATGACGCCGAAGTTGAATGTGAAGTGAAAACATGGCTTAGAAAACAGAGCACGCAGTTCTATGTAGCCAGTTTTGGAGGACTGATAAAACGATGGGATAAGTGCATCAATGTTGGTGGAAATTATGTTGAGAAATAAAGGGACAATGTATGTATAAAAATAAACTGTTTCAAGTTGTTTTCATTTTTAGTTATTTTTCTACACCCATTTGTGACTTACTTATTGACTTCCCCTCGTAATTGGGCCGCCACAGAGCTTTAGTGGTCAACTCATTCATGTAAATTGATTTACTAATTCAAGAACAATTGACCTGGAGTGGGTTCTTATGTGCATATTGTTTAGGAAGTGAAAATGTTTGTAGTATGGTTTATGAAGTAATGAATAGTTTATTTTGCTTTCTAGGCCAAATGCATCTTCTGGAATATTTTGTGTGTTATTGATCCCCCTGACTCTTCTTGGTGAATTTTGTGCAAAAAGACAGTTTGAAGGTAAGCGTAGAGTAATTGTAGCTTTAGCTGATGTTTAATATTATGAATCGTTTCTTTTCTACACATTTATTTATATGAAAAATCCCATATGTATGTGCATGCATTAATGCACAAAGAGAGAGAGAGAGAGAGAGAGAGAGAGAGAGAGAGAGAGAGAGAGAGAGAGAGAGAGAGAGAGAGAGAGAGAGAGAGAGAGAGAGAGAGAGAGAGAGAGAGAGAAAGAGAGAGAGAGAGAGAGAGAAAATAAAACACCATCATCACAACCATCATGGTGCACTGACACCTTTCTGTGCCATGACAAAAGCTGACAAGAATCTTCTCTTGTTTTCTTCTTCATATCTCTCTTTCTATAAATCTTTCCAGTTGTCACAACATGTTTCAGTTTTACTTTTCTTGTAATGTGGCTAAAGAATGATGATTGCCTCTTTCTCTGATGTTCAAAATAAGTTGTCTTAGTGCCTTCTTCTTCTTATAATCAGTGTTATATGACTTTGGTTATCATGTTTATCCACAGCCTTCTTGAGTACTAGCAATCCATGCTCCTCCATGCAATGTCAAACTATATGGGTAAATTCATCTTATAAAGTATTCAGGTCATTGTTAACACTGTAACTGAAGTCCTATTGCCTCAGTGATGTCCTTTGTTTTCTTCAGGGCAATATAGAAGTTCCATAACCTTCAGCTTGGTGCTGTCTTGTCATGTATAGTGGCACAGATCTCTATATATTAGGCAGTCCTGAAATGATATGTTCAGAGTTCTGAACTCTAGTTTCACATACACGTTCGTCTGTGTGGGAGGTTTTAAGACAGTATATATGAGCCAGTAGTCTGCATTTCTTAGGTTATTAGCCTAAGAGTGTAATTTGGTTAGATGAGATGTGTGTCTGAAATTTATAAAGAATAATTGATCTATCAGTAGGATTAACTACGACATGCAACAGATATTGAACATTTTGGTGCCATAATATAGATTTACCCATCTTTGACCTGCAGGAATAGCGCTTGAAGTATTTATCTAACAAGACATTTATTTGTATTATTTGATTGCCTTCTCATGATATACCATAAATCCGGGAAGGTTAACCCGGTCAACAAATGCCTGCAGAAGTCAGATGTGTCGGCCTAACGGCGCAAGAACGCAGCTCTGCTGTAAACAGGCACAACGCAATCACATCCGAAAAAAAAAACTCCGGATGAACGAAGAAGAAGAAGATATACCATAAATAGAATTGGATAAACTCTGGTAATGTTCTATTTCAAACAAATTAGTGTGAGAGAGCAAAAGTCATTTCTTTGAGGCACTAACAACAGAGTTATTCAGCTAATATAGAATTTACCTTGTAAAATCTCATGTGAAACATGAAGGCGCTTCCATACATGAGTATTTTTTGAAATGTTTCAGACCCCTCCAGTATATCTCAGGAAATATGGCTGAGTGTAGCAGTGGTGTCAGTCATAATTTTGAGAGTGGCTCTTGCAGACAGCCAGCACTTCCAGCTGTGTTTTCTTATAGTCCTTCCATTGTTTGGAGCAGTTTTATTCCTTTTGTTTGGCTGTAAGTATTGCAAGAGTGTCCAGCTGTTGCATGTTGTTTCTGGTTGCCAGTGTTATCTAATGAATACTGCATTTTTACTCTTAAAACACTGGGCAATAATTTTAGATTGTTGTTTGTGTCTGAGATTAAACCAAGTTATTTATAGGTTTTTTGGGCTGCTGAATATAACAATGAACATTACAATGACATATTAGCTCTAGTTTTTTAAATATCCATAAAATTATTCACATTTGCTTGTACATCCCCATATCATGATATGCTCACCTGTTGTCCCAATCGTCATGAGTTCAAATACCCATGGAGGCAAGGATTTTTAAAAACTGACCTGGGTTTCTAGTTCAACCAGCGTTAAAATGAGTAGCAGGACATAATCTTGGATGTAAAGATGGCAGCATGATATTGACCTCATCACTTAACGAGTTCTGATGGGTCTATACAAACATGGGGCTGGCACCATATACCCAATTCAGCTAAAGGTTTAGTGAAATATCCTTTACTTTTTTTTAACTTATAGGATTGTTGTTTTTAAATTTTTTATATTATGCCTGTTGTTCAGTGTCTTCTTCCTCTTTTTCTGCCTTAAAGTTCCCAATTGAGCATAGACACTCAACCAGCTCACATCAAGTGCTTTGTAGACATGTCTAGGGTTGGTTGGGATATTCAGCTAAAGCTTTCTACAGAATGAGGTAGCTGGTCTCATGCCAACCCTCCTTAGTCTACGGAAGGAGGTAGCTGGTCTCAGGTTGCCACACATTGATGTATAGAAAATGTCATAGATTTATGTGTGGGTTAATTCTCCAGCTTGTTCGTCACTTATTCAAAATAAGGCAATTCTATATAATGAACGCACTGAAAGACAAGCTCATCAAAATTACTGTGTTTCATGTAGTCCAAACTTTATTTAACACACCTCAAGTTTACAGCTCCCGAGATGAATTATTTATGCCTTGCTTAAGTACAATGCACTCTCAGACGTCAAACTACGGGCTGTCTGACATGGGTGTCCTTAAACTAGACTATTAAAAGGCGTCATGATCATTCGTCAGAATTCTATCATGCACACTGTACATATAATAGCTCTAGGCCAACTTACAGTTAGCGTTGAGTGTGAGACTTACACTACATCCACTGGGCGAATCAACTACACATGATTACTGGGTGTCACACCGATATACGCTGAAGGCTTGGCAGTTGTCTGTTGTGAATTCTTTCTGGCTGGCATTCTACAATCTTCTGTAGTTAAGTCTACTTAATAAGACTTCTAATCCATCACTGGATATTCACTGCAGCTTCTTATACTTCGATGTAATTTTACATAAGCTGTTTTCTCAGTGTGGAACTGCCGATATTACCACTAGCCTGCCCTAACAATCACTTGGTCTCTCTTTGTGATTCTCTGAACGCTTCATGACACAGGTCCGTGTTCCTGGCCTGTGTCGAGCAGTAATCGATTCTACTAACCCTCAGTTCTACTTTCTACCTTGCTCTGTCGCTTTATTTATTTGCCTTCTATATATATATACTCTTGTCCGACCTATCTTTGTATCATGGCTCAGGTCAACCCTCCTTAGTCTACAGAATGAGGTAGCTAGTCCGCATTCCAACCCTCCTTAATTGCCTTGATGACATGCATGATAAGTTGCAGTGTTACTGTTATTTGTTGTGCCTATGGGTCTTGGTAACACATGGACATGTTGTGGTGCAGTGTAATGAGCATACAAGGTACATTAAGATATCTCTAGAAGCATTATTTATGTGTGTAGGAGAGAGAGAGAGAGAGAGAGAGAGAGAGAGAGAGAGAGAGAGAGAGAGAGAGAGAGAGAGAGAGAGAGAGAGAGAGAGAGAGATGGGAGGAGACATAATGTATACATCAAAAGCTATCTTTGTGGAAGTTGATGAAATATTGTGTGAAAAATACTCTTTATGGGTTGTTAGTATTGGAGACACAATAACCTAGGTCATTTGGACAATAACCACTGTCAATTTGACAATCCCCTCTGCCGTGTGTCCACCTTGTCGAGGTAGAGGGGCTTGTGTGTTCCAATGACCCCAAGAGCTATGCCTGACGGTAGCACAGCTACTGGTAGGGTCACCCATGTCGGACAGGTCAAGGGAGAGGGACCAGACCAAGTGACACACAAACCTGCTGCCTTGTAGGTAGACTGGGGACAGTCAAAGGCTAGGGAAAGCACCCCGAACAAATGCTTGTCGAAATCGGATGTACTGAGCCACAGGCTTGACAAAGCAGTGCAACGTAACTTAATTCATGATGTCACAAATTAAAATTAATCGTTATGGTGCTAATCCCGTGAAGTCCCATCAGGCGGTGATAGTGCCGGGCCCCCTGCCTCGAGGGGGTCCACCCATGACTACTGGTGGTCACCTTCCCCTGTGCTGTGGAGTCAAGGCACAGAGGAGTAGGTTAAGAGCTATTGACCAAACACCCCGGACACTCAACATACTACAGTGGAATGCCGAAGGAGTTTATAACAAGAAAGCCTCCCTAACACAGCGTCTTCATAAAGATAGAATAGATGTGGCATGCATTCAAGAGACACACCTCAACGCCAATCGCACATTTTCAGTCGAGGGATATCAGGCCACACGTTTCGACCGCGAAGGACACAAAGGAGGAGTTGTAATACTTACACGAAATACAATACCTTGCAGCGAAGTATCTGTGATCTCTGACAACCAAACGGAAATTATAGGTGTTGATATAATGATAAAGGACGTGAAAATAAGAATTTACAATCTGTATAGCCCGGCAGATAAGGATCTTACACTCTCAAACATGAAAATAACTGACACAAATTGCATTGTTGTCGGAGACTTTAATAGCCGTTCAGAAAGATGGGGATACCCAGATACTGACAAAAGAGTTGATGAAGTGGAGGACTGGGAAATAGACTCAAATCTCCATCTACTCAACAAAGTGGATGACACACCGAGCTTCTACTCCAGAAGATGGATTACCACTTCTACTCCAGACTTAGCTTTCTGCACAGGAGACATCCTCCACAAAATCGATCGCCACGTGCTTGACCAATTAGCAGGTAGTGACCACAGACCAATCAAGCTTGTAATGAATATGGAGTATGTTCCACAGGAGCAAAAGCCTTTGCCCCGCTGGAATTACAAACGAGCAGATTGGGACAGATTTGCCATACTAACAGACAAATATTGTGAAAACATAAATACACGATATGGCAACATGAAGCAAATGGTGGAAAGTCTAAACAGAGCAATAATACAGGCGGCCACTGAGTCTATTCCAAGAGGAGCGAGGAAAAATTACAAACCATACTGGACTGAAGAACTACAAATTTTGGAGGACAAAGTTGAAGATGCTAGGAAGACCGCAGAGAGAGAACAAACAACTGAAGCGAACATCTCTCTCAAAGCCATCTCAGCAAAATATAAAAGAACAGTAAATCAAACAACAAGAGATTGTTGGAGGAAAAAAACAGAAAACCTGAATTTTGACAGGGATGGAAACAAACTATGGAAACTAGTGAAAGCCATGAACAATGAAGGACCTAGAAACAAACAAATAACAATTAAACAAGGAAATGCCTTGCTTACAGGAAAAAAGGCTGCAAATGCACTAATGGAACACTATGCCAGTGCAAACCACATTGATATTACAACCGAACAGAAGAAAGCAATCAAAGATAAACAGATACATCATAGAAATACAGAGACAGCAGCAGAATATATGATGGCAAATCTAACAATGGAAGAAATGGAACAGGCAATGAATACCCTAAAAAGAGAAGAAATCACCAGGAAAGGATGGAATCACAAATGAAATGCTAATAGGACTAGGCACTAAGGCAAAAAAGAAACTACTAGCAGTCCTAAATTACAGCTGGAAGAGGGGAATAGTCCCACAGGCATGGAAGGAAGCTATACTAATACCAGTCCCAAAGAAAGGAAAAGACCTGGAAGAACCAAATGGCTATCGACCTATCAGTCTACTTAGCTGTGTAGGAAAATTAATGGAACGCATTATCAATGGCAGGCTAACATGGCATCTGGAAGAAAACCAACTCTTAACACCACACCAAGCAGGATTCAGAAAGTACAGATCCACTGAAGATCAAATAACCTATATAGCTCAGGAAATAGAGGATGCCTTCCAAGAGAAAAAGCACACACTAGCGGTCTGGGTAGATTTAGAAAAAGCATTTGATAAAGTATGGAAGGAAGGACTGAAAGTAAAACTGCAAAAATGCATGTTTGTGGGAAAATGTACAATTGGATCAGCCACTACCTTGAGAACAGAACTGCCAGGACAAAAGTACAAGGACAAACCAGCAAAATGATGCTGTTGGAGCAAGGTGTCCCCCAAGGAGGAGTTCTTTCACCAACATTATTCCTAGCATATATAAACGACATCACAGACAATTTTCCAGCCAGAGTACACACATCATCCTTTGCAGATGACCTAGCCATATGGACATCTGAAGAATATATTAGTACAGCTAACAGCAGAATACAGCAAGCCCTATTAGCGCTAGAGGACTGGTCAAAATCATGGCTAGTGAAGATAAATGAGGAGAAAACAACATGCACAGTGTTCTCCCTCTCAACTAAAACTCAGCAACCTAAGCTGGTATTGAATGGAAAAATATTGCGCCATGAAGAAAATCCAAACTATCTAGGAGTCACATTTGATCGTCGCCTGACATGGAAAACACAAGTTGAGAAAAATCGAACAAGAGCAAGGCAAAGAATGGCAATCATGAAAAAGCTTGCTGGTACAACGTGGGGAGCAGATGAGAAAGTTCTCAAGAAGTTATATACTGGACGGGTGAGGCCAGTACTGGAATATGGCATTGCAGCTTGGGCAACAGCAGCTAAGTCAAACTTTAACAAAATAAGTAGAGTCCAAAATCAAGGAATGCGAATCATAACTGGAAGCCTGAAGACAACGCCTATTAATGAATTAGAAAAGATCACTTGTTTACAACCAATGCAGGATAGAAGAGATAGCAGAGCCCAGCAACAAGCTGAAAAATTTAGAAGATTGACAGACCACCCTATGTATAAAAGGTTTAGTGGTTTTGGAAAGGGAAGACTGAAGCGTAGCAACTTTGTAGAAACTGCAAAACGAAAGATTAGGGCAGATCCCATACTTAACATGTCAACAGTCAGACCCATTTACAATGCAGACAAGTTCCCAGCTTGGAGACAGCAGCAACTGCCTGAGATGATAGAAAACATTCCTGGTATTGAGAAAAAGAACACTCAGCATGAAACCGAAAGAAGAGAAATAACCCTAAACTACATAAAAGAACATTACCCAAGCAGCAATTGGACCCATGCATATACAGATGGATCAGCCAAAAATTCAGTAGAGAATGGAGGAGGAGGAATTCTCCTAAATTTAAAAAATGGAGTGAAAAAAACAAATTCAGTGGCAACTGGAAAGTTTTCAAGTAACTTCAAAGCGGAGGTAGAGGCTCTGAAAACTGCAGCAGAAATGCTCTTGATGGAGGAAAATAAAGAGAAGCAAATAGCTATCTTCACAGATGCAAAGTCAGCTGTCTCAATACTGAAGAGCAATAACAGCACAGAAATAGCTGACCTAAGAGCAGCACTCCATGGGCTATGCCAGAAATCCAAAAAAGTTGTAATACAGTGGATCCCATCACATTGCAGTATACCTGGAAATGAAGAGGCTGACAGACTGGCAAAAGAGGGCAGACGACTACCAGAGCCTGACATAGACATAACCTATAATGAGGCAAAGAGGTTGATAAAAAGCACTTATAGAACCAAATGGGAATCAGAGCATCCAGGCCACCAGAAGGATGATTGTCAGGGTCTTAAACTTGGCTCGCTAACCTAACACATGTGAGACAGTACAAGTACAACGTGATTTGACGTAAGACTCAACGACACACCGTTCAATGGATTTATTCACATATCAAATACAGAACGATGATCACAACAATATATACAGGATACTTCAATGCACTTATATCCACAATACAGCTCACAAGTCTGACTCTCAAGATGTCCAGACACTCGCCTTTCAAGCACAGAAACCCACACAACGCCTTTCTCTCATCACACGTCTGTCCGAGTCGAAGTCCCAGAGCGGTCTGCCCCTAGTTCGCAACTTGCCTCCCACCTGAGGTGGCTTCACGAGACATGCGTGCGTCTTGCGTCATCCTTGCCTGACCGCTGGTCGCTTGTCAGCCAGCAACCTTACAGGCCGGTAACTACCACTCGCCTGGCGGCGTAACGAAGTTACTGCCCTCCCTGCTGTGAGCTAAGTCGCCTGGCGGCGTAACAATGTCACTGCGTCACTGTACCCTTTTCGGACTCTGACACGCTCGCCCGGCAAATTCATGAAAGATGTCATCTTTCATGTATAATATATGTACATACTGGGTTAATATTTAAACCTTGTCAGAGTCGACCCTTCTATTGTTATGTACATTGGTATCAAAATACAAATAAATACACATATGCCATAGAAATATATAAGAAATGGAAGTTGCATTCAACGACATGTGGTGTTC